>JAQZBX010049847.1:0-19815 GCA_029593785.1 Cabassous unicinctus
TCCGGACTTTGCCGAGAGGATTGGGGGCCGAGGCTGAACGTGGCCAGTACCCGGGACAGAGGAACAGGGCTTGGGGAGCAAGGCGGAAACGAGGATAAGGTGGGGAGGCCCGAAGTGAGGCCACAAAGGGCCAGGCCTGGGCCAGGAGGGGTTAGGGTCAGGCTCGGGGGCACCACAAACGGAGCTCAGCTCTGAGGGAAGAGAGATGGGGGTCGGCCGTGGGGGTGGAGGGTAGGAGGCGGGGCCAAGGCGGGGTGGCCGTCACCAGGGAGCCCGGGCTTCGGCGGGGACTCGGCGGGCGGGGGCGCGAGAAGGGGCGCGGGGGCGCAAACTCACATGAAGACGTGGTAGACGAAGGCCCAGCCGCGGGGCCGCTCCAGCACGTTGTAGACCCAGTTCTGCAGGCGGCGGTAGCGCTTGTGCGCGGCCGAGGAGCGCTGGCCGCAGGCGGAGCCCGAGCCCGAGCCCGGCCCCGGGAGGGGCGCGCCCGGCGGCAGGGGGCTGCCCAGGAGGCCGTGGCGGCGCGGGGAGCCGCCCCCGCCCGCCTCGCCCTGCTCGCTCTGCACCGCGGTGAGCGCCACCAGCTCGGCGCGGGGGGCGTCCCCGGGCGGGGGGGCCAGGCCGAGACGGCGCGGGGGGGCCTCGGCCATGGGCGGCGCCGGGCGGGGGTGGGGGGCCGGAGCCCGGTACAGTCCGGGGCGGGGGCGCGCTCGACACGCTCAGCGGCGCATGGCTCGGACCCGGAGCCGGCGGGGCGGCCCGGGGCGGGCGCGGGCGGCGGGGGTTAGGGGCCAGACCCGGGCTGCGCCGGGGCCGGGGGCGGGCGCTCGGAGCCTGGGGGCCGCCGGAGCCCGCACTGACCGCCCGCTTCCCCGGCGACTGGGGCGGCTCTTTCCGACTCCAACTCTCTTATTACGCGCTCCATGCCGCTCGCCTTTCCACCTGCCGCCGGCGCGCCGCTCACATGTCACCCTCCCCCGCCCCGCCCTTCCCTTCCCCCGCCCGCCCCGCCGCCGCCTTCCCAAATCGGGAGGGAGCGAGCGAGCGGGCGCGGAGAGGCGGAGGGAGGGAACGGGCGCGGAGAGGGCTGCCCAGCAGGGCGCGCGGGCCGCCGAGTCGGAGCCCGGACCCGACCGCGTGGCGGTGGCCCCGCGGGGACAGCGCGCGGGCTCGGGAGGCTGAGCGTGTGCAAGTGGACTGCGCGGCTGCGAGGGGCAGCGTGGGGCAGGCGGTCGTGGGAGGGGGCGGCTTTGTACGTGAAGGCCGGGGTGGGGTGGGCCGCCTCTTGTGCGGTTGTGGAAAGTGGGGCGTGGAGTGTGGAGTTGTGGCCGCGGTCGTGGATGGGACCTGGGGTCCTGTGGAGTTTCGGTGTGAATGGGTGGAGAGGTGCCTATTGTGTGTGCAAAGTTGGGTAGCTATGGGTCTGCCAAGTGGGGGCGGGGGGGCTTGAGTCCGTGAAGGAGTGGGTTGCGGTCCGGTTGTGGATGGGTGTGAAGACGGGAGTGCAGAGTCCGGGCCAGCTGTGTGGTGGTGGCCGCAATGAGGTGTGCCAGTCGGGGTCGCGCCCTTTGCGCGTGTGCGCAGGTGCAAAGTGTGCCCGGTGCAGTGTGGCTGGGCAAACAGCTGCACGTGTACCCGCGCCTACCTGAAAGGCCTGGTGCCCCAGGGCCTGCGGAGTTGTGTCAGGGGGCGTGTGGCACAGTGGCCTCAGCGGTGCCCGCTGTTCCTTTTACCCCCGACCTCTAAGCTTCCCTTCTTCATGATACGGGAAGAGCTCCCTGGTTAGGCCACCCTGCCCAAAGAGGGGTCTCCCCTGATAGAGGGGACCCGCTCCTGCCTTCACAGGTTGAAGCCCTCTCTTGTCTCACTCTCAGGTCAGGGATCCAGGTTTAAGGCAGATGGGATGTTGGGAGGTGAGTTCTGAGCCGGCGTTGGGGGTTCGGGACACCCTCTCCCCAAACGCCACAGAACCCGACCCAGAAGAGGGCAGAGTTCTCCCACAGCCCCCCTCTCCAGCTGGAAAGTTCTTTGTGCCTGGCCTCCATCCTCTTCCCAGCGGTCGAGGGCACTCCTTTCCCCTCCGCCCTCCCGACCTGCGCAGGGTGGTAATTTGGGTTTCCCCACCCTCCCTCCCACCTCTCTGGCTGAAAGCAGCGGCCACAGCAGCAGCTCTCTCCGCAGGCCCTGCCCCAGGGCGAAGCGCTTCCGCAGCAAACTCTTCCCGGTTCCTCAGGGAGGATCTCGGGGGACAGAGGCAAGCGGGAGAGGCGGGGGGAGGGGGCGGGAAGGAGAGCTCGATTCTCAGCTGTCAGCAAAGGCAGCATTGATCAGCTGAGAGCGACCGACCGGGGGAAGGAGGGAGGCAGGGCTGCCGGCGGGCAGGGGGGTGGGGTTTGCGGGGACCTGGGGGGGCCCCAAGCAGGTCTTGGCAGCCACAGGCACCCCTACCCAGATGGCGACCCTTTCCCTTCTGCCCAGCTGGGGGTGCCTTCTGGGATCTAACCCGAATCCATCCTGCTGCTCCTGGCTCCAGAGCCTGGTGGCCCTGGGCAGTGAGGCCCCCGCTCTGGACTGCAGCCTGGGGAGGCAGCTGGCCCCAGGGCCTGGTTAAGGATGGCATTCTCCAGGCTGGGTTAACTCGCCCTCCCCCTAGAAGCTGAAGGTGGCACCCTCCAGATATGTGGCACAGCCCTCCTTGACTCTGGACCTGCCTGTCTGGGCCTCTTCAATCAGGGTTCTGGGGGGCAGGACTAACATCTGAGGACTGTGCAAGTGGTGCTAAAGGAAAGCAGTTGTTTCTTGGGGTCTTTCTGAGGCTCCTCTTCTGTGGTAGAAATAGGACTGGAAAGCAGGCTGCCCCTATCAATACTCACAATATCTGAAATTGGGTCTCTTCTGGGAAATCTGATCCCCAAGTTGGGCATCATTCTTGGACCTTGTGCTTCTCTTGCCCAAGGAACCCCATTTGGGGGGTTGTAAATGTCCCTTCTTCTCGCTGCGGGGAGAGGGTGTCTTATCCTTCTCAACTCTGGCTCCAGATTACTTCCTCAAAGACAGCAGGAGGAGGAGGAAAGGAGATGTGGTTGCAGCTAGAGGGATGGAAGTTAGATCTCAAGAAGGACTTCCATAGAGCATTGAGGCCTGTTTCTCTTGCAGGTGTATGTGTAATGGAGGGGCAGGCCCGCTGCCTTTTAAAATGGAAAGACACAGAACTCTGGGGCAGGGAGATGGTTCCAAGAGTCCTTAAGCAAAGTTTAGTTGGTGTGTGTGTGTGTGTGTACATAGGGGAGTGGGGCAGGCAGAAGAGAAAGTCCAGTTCAGAGAGGACAGGTGGCCAATCTGAGGGCCACCCGGCAGCCTTCCTGCCCCCTTCCGGATTCCCAGGACATGACTGGGAGGACCAACTTTCCTCACGACAGCCTTTAGTGACTAAGACACTTTTCTGAGCAAGCAGCTGTCTCAGGCTCCCTCAGGCAGCTCCTCCACTGGAGCGGGGGAGCTGCTGTGGTTTCCTCCTTCCTCGCCCTCTCCCACCTGTTCCCTTCCCCCACCCTCAGCAGCTTCCTCCCCACACCCCAAATCTTCTCCTTCTCTGGTAACTTTGCCAAAACTTCCTCACTCTGCCAGATTCACTCACTCTACAACCTGAGCAAGTACCTTCTCTGCTGTGGACTTCAGTTTCCCCATCTGTATAATGAGAAGGGGGCAGGACTCCAAGGTCTCCTGTAATTCATCACTGTCACCATCATCATCAATGGAGCAAGTATAGATTGAGAGGAAGGGTGGGGAGGGAGGGACCTCCCATTTGCCGAGCACCCACTGTGTGCCAAGGCCTGGTCCCTGGAGGACAGAGCAACCCTTTGCATGGGAGAAAGCGGGTGAGGGTCAGAGGGGGGTGGGGCTCACCTAAGGATGCAGAGCCAGTTGGTGACCCCAGAACAGTCATCTGTGGCCTTTTCTCTACACACTCCTCCCCTCCCCCGCCCCTGCAGCTGGCATCTATCTACGTACTGTGTGCTGGGTCTTGAGTTTGGTGCTCTGGGACAAGGGGAACCCCAGATGGGCCAGTCCTTGTTCTCTAGGACTCAGTCCTGCCAGAAGGTGAGACTCCCAGGTCTGAAAGAATTGTGGTCCAGAAGGGGCTGGGACCTGGGTCCCAGGGGCCAGGTTGAGGCCTGTCATTGGCTCCCCATGTGGTCTCAGGTCAACCAAGGGCTCAGATTGCTTCCCTGGAATGGGAGGAGGGTGGTTTAAGTCAGTGGTGGTCAGACTTTATTGGCAGTGCAATCCCTTTTACAGATAGAGTACTAAGGTGGCACCCCAATGAATAAAAAGCATTGGAGCAGAGGTGCTCTGGTCAAATTGGCGTGGAGAGTCAGTGTCCCACCTTTATGGTCTCTTCCTCCTCCTTCCCCATACCACAGAAGCCCCCAGGGTTTCCTTCTCGCTGTAAGGACTACTAGAGGTCAGAGATGGCAGAAGTCTCCAGAGGCAGTAGTGAAGGAGGCCTTCTCAGGGACAGGGGTGGGACTTGAGCTGAGTTTTGAAGGGTGCAAAGGACTTGGAGAAGTGGAGGAGAGAAGTAAATTGATAATGTCTGCAGCTCTCGACAGTGAGGTCCATGCTACATGTTATGCCTCATGCAGGATACTTACATCCCAACAACCCTGTGAGGTGATACCGTTCACACTCCCATTTTATAGACAAAAAGACAGAGGCCCAGTACAGCTCTTAACTTCTGAGCTATAATGGGTGTGTCGGAGAGGAAAGGAGGCACGGGGTGGGGAGGGGGAGGATGTTAGAAAGCATGGGGGAGAGAGCAAGATCGGCAAGGAAGACATAGGGGGTCTCGAATGCCAGGATGAAGGGTCCAATTTGACCTGATAGGAAACAGGGAGCCTGGCCAGGCCTGGAGCCTGGGCGTTTTGCAGAGGCTGTGGCTCCCGAGGACAGGACTCAGAAGGGGGTACAGCAGGGGGTACCAGCACCCAAGGCGTTTGGCAGTGCTAGGGGCAGAAAGAGCACAGAACCACAGCTGGGCTTCCAATCCTGGCTCTACCTCTGGACTAGCTGGTAATCTCAGGCAAGTCATGCCATCTATTTCCCCACCTTCCCCTGCTGTCGGGAGGACTGAATGTGATAATGCATGAAAAAGCCATGGACTGTGCAGGGAGCTGCTTGAACATGAACCAATGATCTTACTGTTCTTCAGGTGTATGCTGGGACTGGAGGCAGGAGCCAATGTGAGAAGTCCCTGGTCCTAGTAGCTCTTCTCCATCTGGGGAGGTTTCCTAGGAGAGTGGGGGAGTGGAGGTGGAATAGAGTGGAGGGTGTTCATGGGGTGATGGCACCATCCATTACCTTCACTGAGAGCAGGAGGAGGAGATATGAGAGAAAGAGAAGCCTGATTCCTTTTCCAGATGAGGCCCAGAAAGCAAAAGAGATTGGCCTGGGCCGCCCAGAAGGTGAAGATGTGCTAGAGGCGCCTGGGGAGTTTCTCTGCCCCCAGCCTAGCCCCAGCAGACCCTCGGAGCCAGCCAGCTCAGAGCCACAGGAAGAGGGGAGGGAGTGGTGTTGCTGAGCTCAGTGAAAGTGAACCCCCATTGATCCTAAGGGCTGGAGGGGGCTCACAGGGAGAAGACACAGAGGGAGAAGGGGACGTGGAAATGAAGGTCAAAGCCATCTCTTCTTGTGCTGCTCCTCCTCCACCTTCAGGATTCTTCCTCCTTAACCCCAACTCCTGGAAGACCATGCAGAAGGCAATAGTATTGCTGGTAGTGCTGGAAAGTTCCATGTTCTCAGTGAGAGCTGCTGGGACAGCAGAGTTGGTTGGATAATGAAAAGGAAGGACTTTTCTGAGTTGCTGAGTGTGCAACTTCCATGCACTCAGAGCTTCCAGGCTCCCTGCTCCCCTGGTGGAGAAACTTGAGTGAGGGCTCAGGGAGGGACACAGGTGAGTAGGTGGGACTGAAGACTGAGTGACAAGGAAGGGGTTCAGAAAAGGGATGAGACATGATAAGGGAGACAGAGGTTCAGGGAGGAAAACAGGTTGGAAGAGAGGCTAGGAGCTCAGTAACACAGAAGGGAAGCTCAGAGAGGGGATGAGAACTTCCAAGTCAAGCTTGATTGAACACTTACTGAAATCCCTCCTCCTTGAAATATAAGATATGCAAAGATAAATATTGGATATATATTTTTTTAATTAAAAATACATATCCAAATGGATGGTGGTGATGGTAGCACAACATTGTGAAAGTATTTAACAGCATTGAATTATATATTTGAATGTGGTTAAAAGGGGAAGTTTTAGGTTGTATATATGGTACTAGAATTACAAAAAAAAAAAAAATCTGTGGAACTGCATGACACAAACAATAACCCTAAGTTAAACCATGGACTATAGTTAATAGTATAATTATAAAAGTAGTCCAGGGTTCAATTCCTGGGGCCTCCTGGTGAAAGGCAAGCTGGCCTGCGCAGCAAGCTGGGCCACGCAGAGTGCTGGCCCACGCGGAGTGCTGGCCTGTGCAGGAGAGCTGGTCCACGCAGGAGAGCTGGCGCAGCAAGATGACACAACAAAAAGAGACACAGAGGAGAGACAATAAAAAAGACGGAGCAGATCAGAGAGCCGAGGTGGCGCAAGAGATTGAGCATCTCTCTCCCACCCCAGAAGGTCCCAGGATCGGTTCCTGGTGCCACCTAAAGAGAAGACAAGCAGACACAGAAGAACACAGAGAGAGCAGACAGCGAGCACAAAACAACAAGGAGGGGGGTTGAAATAAATACATTTTTAAAAATCTTTAAAAAAAAAAATAATAGGGTGGTATACAGGGATCCTGTATTGTATACATAACTATTCTTCCAATAGATGGGAGAGGAAAAAAATTCAATAGATGGGTTGGTAGACTAGATACAGCTTAAGAGAGAATTAGTGGGTTAAAAGCTAGAACTGAGGAAATCACCCAGAATGAAGCACAGAATAATAGATTGAATATGTGAAAGAAAAGAGATGTAATAGATTGAATGGGACACTCCAGTATATATATTATTAGTTCCAGAAAGAGATACTGGAAAGCGTGACTAAGCTCTTTCCAGAAATAAGATATGAATTTCTAGATTTAAAAGGCCCACAGGCTACCTAGTAAGACATCTTGAAAAGAAAAACAAAACACTACATCTAGACACCTTGTAATCTAAGGATTACAGGAAATTCTAAAAGCCACCAAAGAAAAGATCACTTATCTATAAAGGTCCAATAATTGAATTGACAGTAAACCTCTCCTCAGCAACAACAGATGCCAAAAGACAATGGAATAATATTTTCAGAGTGCAGAGGGCAAATAATTGTGAGCCTAGAATTCCATACCTTGCCAAGCCATCATTTAAATGAAAGGGCAAAATAAAGACATTTTCATGTATACAAAATCTTGGAAAGCTTCTGCCCCATGGACCTTTGCTGAAAGAGAGAGGTACAGGGGTTTGGGATAGGGGTTGGGAGTCAGAGAGGCAATAGGGCTCAATGGAAGGGCAGGGTGCTAAAGAAGGGCTGGAGTTTCAGGGCAGGGCAGGGAGGCTGGCTCTGCTTCAGACTCTCAGCACCAGCTAGCCAGAGGAGCATAGCCCAGCCTGGCACCTCTGGGCCCCAGCTCAAGTTCTTTCCTCTTGAGTGCCTGTCCTCCTATCCCCTCTTCTTAGGCCATGGTAGGGGCACAGCAGCCAAGCTGGGGGGTGGGGGGTGGGGGTGATGCTGCCAGCCTGGCTCTGGGGACCTTGAGGAGGCCATGCCCGTTGCTCATGTGACTGGTTACTGACCTCCATCCCAGGGTCCTCTTCTCCTGGGAGGTCAGATACTACCTTACCGAGGGCTTAGAAGGCTGGGGCTGTGGGAGAAAGGCTAGGTCCCTACCCAGGAGTTGGTGGGGGAAGAGGCTTTCATTCCTGTAGGAAAAGAGTCCTGGGCCAAAGGGTCAAGACCAATGGAGGCTGAGCTACCAGGGACAGAAGGCTTCTTAGAGCATCTGGCTCCACTCAGCCAGCTGCTACCCTTGGGTAATTGCTTAACCTCTTTGAGCCTCAGTTTCTCATTTATAAACTGAGAATACCTACCTACCGAGGATGTGAGGGTGAAATGAGATAATCCACTTGAGTTTCAAGCTTTAGATATATTTTCCTTTATAGAAATTTCTTAAAAGAATAACCTGTGTCTTCAACTAACAACCCTACAGAGCAGTGCTCAATAAGAAATTGTTAATGAGAAAAATGTAATGGTGAGAGCAAATGAGTAGAGGTGGGAATTTGTGTGGTATGTTTGAAGGCCCTGTCTGCAGTTTGGCTACAGGAAAGGGTTCATGTTCATTCATTCACTCATCAGTTACTGTTATGGTCTTGGTGCCAGGACCTGTGCTGGGCTGTACCTCTGTGGAGGTAGAGATGACTCTGAACTGGAAGAGAACCATCTGTGAGGGAAACAGCTAGAGACAGAAAATTCTAACATAGCGTGATATGGGGTTTCTTCAGAGCTTAGCCTGAGCTTGGGTTATTGTCTATCTCCTCCATTTACACCCCCACCCCCTGCCACACACTCGCAATATAAGCTCCATGTTAGCAGGGACCTCGTGTAGCTTGCTTTCCGCTGAATTCACAATGCCAGAAACAATGTCTGATACATAGAAGATACCAAAGAAGTATTTTCTGAATAACTGTGTATACGAACACTAATAATAGAGGTTGTAGAAGTTGCTCTGGAAACATCAAAGAGGTCTTCGCTGACTCTGACCAAGATTAGAAGTTTCTCAGAGAGGGCCATTTAAGTTGGGCCTTGATGGATGTATAGGAGATCAATAACTGAAAAGGGAAGTGAAATGACATTTTAGGCAGAAAGGCCAGCACATTCTGAAAACATGGAGGTGAGTTCAGGGACCATAAGTGGGTACGACAGGAGCACAGTACAGGGGGTGGGGGAAGAGAGTAGAAAGAAACAAAGCTGGGGAGATGGGAAGGGCCTTGAATGAACTTGGGCTGTCAGAAATAACTTATTAAAATCTAACCACCTACCCTGAGGCAATACTCTGGAGAGTATTAAAACAGCTTTAACTGTTGTCCTGCGGAAGGCCGTCTCTTCAAAGGCAAGGGTATCTTCAGGAAGGTGGCTAAGGATCTAGTACCTTCTGAGAAAGAGGACAATCATAACCCCATTAGCAACTAGAATTGTCTCAAGTTGGAATGAGGGTGGGACTGGGCACCTCCCAAACTTGGGTGTTACATGCTGCCCCCTTGTGGCCAGTGGGTAGAACTGAGCTGCAAGGAGGCTGGCGGCCAGATCGTCTGTTCACAATCCCGGGGCTTCTAGTCTCCAGCATCGCTTAAGTGGAGCCTCAGGGGAAAGTTAACCTAACCACCAGCTGACCCCAGGCCAGGCCCAAATGCCATATTTATTCCACATATACTCAGAGCTGGGCCAGTGAGCTTGAGGAGTGCAGAGTAAAAGAAGGCAGTTTCATTTGGTAAAGCCTTGTTCTTTCCCTCTCCCCTCCCCTTTGGCCAGAGAGCAACTGTGCACGCACAGGGGGTTAGACCAGTATTTTGGTTTCAATTCCACCCCTAATTCATGAGTGACCTTGAGCAAGTCATTGCAATTCGAAGGGCCTCCCAAGACTCCATCTGTAACTCAGGGATCACGATCCCTCTTCCTGTCTCCCCTGCAGGGTCACTGTGAAGAGCATCAGGAGGTCAGAGCTGCAAGTGCTAGGAAAAGTGTTCAGAGAGTGCTCCGGATGTAAGGGGATCGTGCTGGGTATTAGATAGGGGCACTCTTGGGCTGTACCAAAGTGTTTGTTTACACCCAGATGGGGATGGGCCTGCTGGTCGGGCAATTTAAAGGGAACGTGCTCAGCAGGGTAGTTGCTTGACAATCACAACTATCTCCAGAATAAGAATGGAAGTCTATAGAAAAATGGGATCCTATTGACAGGCCTTAAATCCCAAGCAGACTGGACTTTTCAGAATGGGTCCAAGAGCAGCAAAGTGGGATAGAGGACACTAGCCTTAACACAGGGGTTAGCCAGGAAATGAAATAGCAGAACTTCTGCCTGTTCTGTTCGAGGCCAGGGCCCCTCTGCTCTCTCCCTCTCTTGCATTCTCTCTGGCTATTAATGAATACTTGCTGACTGCATAATGTCCAAGACATTCTAGGGTATAGGACAGTGGGAAAGGCCAGATGACCTCCTTTGGAGAAAATTCCTGAGCTAGAATGAAGGTAACTTGATGCAAGAGGAGGAATGAACTTGGGCATTCAGAAGCATGTGGACCCAGTTCTTAAAGGGGAAGACCTGCTGACTTCTCACGGTCATAGTAACCCCAGCTTTACCTATCCCGATGAGTCTGGGAGGTACCATGTACCCAAAACCTTGTAACTAAGAAAATCTTTGCTTTTGCAAAAGAATGTTATTTTTCTTTCTTTTATAGTGTGAACCAAATTCCTCACCTGACTGTCTCTAATTGCTTTGGTGGCCAGGAAGCTCAGGTCAAATATGAAACCTAATTCTTACAACTATATAGGTCTTTACAGCCAGCATATTTGTTTTTTATGATCCTGACTTTATATTTTTGTAATTCTAATGCATACATCTGTCTATTTCATTGCGTATGTTTTCATTGCAACCCATCTCATTTTTTCCTGTGGAATGAGGTAAGGTGCACTTAATGTATTAAAATGAAACAGATAACAGATGTTAACAGACAATATAAGCTACCAGTATCGAGATGTGGTCAACAGGGCCCTTCCTCCCTACCCACCCCCCAATTCTGGAAAGGAGAGAGTAGGACTGGCCAAACCTGACGCTAGACAAGATACTCAAGCAGATCCTTGGGAAGAAAGAACATAGGGCAGGCGTGTGTTCTCTGAATCTACTAAAAGTAAGTCTTGCAAACTTGGTCCCACCACCATGGTTCCATAGTTTACAATGAAACATTTGGTGAGGAAATCATAAGCGCATCTTGGTCAGGCCTTGAAATCACCTTCCTCACCCTGACCCCATCCCTGGAGACAGTCCCAAAGAGAAGGGAGTTGCCCAAGATTCTAGAGTATGTTACCATTATAGAAGAAAGGTCTACTTTTCCTGGCATCCGGTTCAGTTCTTTTCGTGGCAGCAGGTCTCATTTGCATGGTGGAGATAAGAAAGGAGGTGGTTCCTCACTGGCCTTCACAGCCAGTGAACACTGGGAAGTGGAACACTTTCTATTCTCCCTGCTTCAATTAACTGGAAGCAGGCCCTGGCCTGTCCTCCATGCAGATACCATTCCTTTGGTAATGGGCACAGCCACAGCAGGCTGCTGAGAGTGACGGCCTGTGCTGGGCAGGAAGGGAGGAATTTACCCAGCTCCTTGTGTGTAGCATGACAGGGCCACCTTTCTCCATGAGACACCCTCCTAATTCTCAACCTAGCCAGGCAACAGCTGAGTCTGGCACACATGAGGGAGTCCAGTAAGGCAGGCTGTCAGATACCTTTGAGCAGCAAACATATTCCGATGAGGTTCATTTTTTTTTTTTTTAAAGGCAGTACCAGGGAATGAACCCAGGACCTCAAACATTGGAAACAGGCAACCACTGAGCTACATCGCTTCCCAATGAGAGCTGGTTTTTTGTTTTGTTTTGAGGTGGTACTGGGGATCGAACCCAGGACCTCATACATGGGAAGCAGGTGCTCAACCACTTGAACTACAGGTGCACCCAAGGTTCATTTTTTTTTTTTTTTAAGATTTATTTATTTATTTATCCCCCCCTTGCTGCTTGCGTTTGCTGTGTCCATTCGCTGTGCATTTTCTCCGTGTCTGCTTATCTCCCCCTTGCTGTGAGGTCCCGCCGCATCAGCCCACCGCGCCGCGCGGGCTGGCCTGCCCTCACAAGGAGGCCCCAGGAAGCGAACCCAGGGCCTCACACATGGTAAACGGGGGCTCTATCGATTGAGCCACACCCACTTCCCCCAAGGTTCATTTTTAAAACTGGCTGAAGACCAAAGTTTGAATCTGATGTGCAGCTCAAATTGCCTCAACATTGGACATCCCCTTCTCACGAGTGGCCCCTCTTCCCAGCCATCCAACCTGAAAGCAAGCAAAATTTTCCAAACCTTTCCCAAGCCAAGTGGCCCATGAATGCCCCCAGACACAGAAATCCAGACTCTAAATTACCTAAAATGAGATTTATTGCATTTCATGCAGTTTGAAGTCCATGCAGCAAAGGAGACTGGCACAATTGTTAATGCATTTAAAAAATAAAAAATGGGGGATGAGGTGGGCAAATGCACCAAGTTCTAGTCTCCTTGGATCCCTGGGAGAGAGGGTTTGGGAATGAAATCTCCATTCTCCATTGGGAATGAGTTCATTTCTTAAATGCAAGGAATGTTTTCATGGCCTCTGGATGCAAATACACGGAGCTCTGGGCAAGTGGGATGGGGAGAGGACCACTAATGAAAAAGAAGCTTCACACATTCACCTAATTTAATCTGAGTATAGAACAAGGTGGCAAATCCTGGGGGCAGCAACTTGTTCCAAGAGTCAGGAGATGGTAACATGAACCCCTGGGGGAGATTTGCTCCTAAAAGGAAGTGGCAGTGAAAACAAAAAAAGAAAAACAAGAGAAGAAATATATCTTCAACCACACTCTTCAAGGAAATGCCATAAATATGTTATTTAATATTTTCATTTCATAGCGTTGGACACACAGCTCAACATATTGAAATATTGATTCCTTGGGGGGAAAAAATGGAAAAAAAAAGGAAATAAAAAATATCGCATCTTTCTGTTGGAGAATCTCGGCCCCCCAGGCATGGGGCGTAGTGCACCAGTGTCCTAGCCTGCAGGAGGTGCTGAGGTCGGCCGGGTCCTCTGGGGAGGGAGGCTGTGCCCATCGCCTGGGGCTGTATGGCAAAAATTGTGTTGGGTGTCCTTGGCCTTGCCAGCTCAGGCCCTCAGTCGCCGGTCACCTGGGGGGCCTGCCCGTCGGAGGGCTGGTTGGCTGACTGGATGAACATGGGCTGGGCGAGGTCCTGGCCTGCAGGCATGGTGACTTGCTGGATCTGGTAGAGCTGCTGCGAGGGGTGGAGAGGAGAGAGTGAGGTCACCCCTGGGAGAGGGGCATGCAGCTCCCTATGGGCCTCGAGTTGGTTGGGGGCCCCAGATACTTCAACCACCACCCACTGCAAGGCATCAGAGGGAGGAGGGGGCGTGGAGTTCTGCTGGGATCGGGAACAGCAGACACAGGAGGTACCAGCCCGGTGTGAGGGTGTGTGTGTGGTGGGCAGGGAAGAGGTGCAGGGAGTTGAATTTCCTGTGGCTTTCACTTCTCTGGGCTCTGCCTCTCCCGTTAGCTCAGAGCCTCGAGCTTGCTGCACGCTGTTCCTCTGTGACAAACACAAGCAATTCAAACCACTGTACCAGCAGCTTGGAAGTCAGCATTTCCCCAACTCTTCGTAATCCTCACTGGCAGGGGCAGTAGGCTTACTCCCGCTCCTTTTCTCCTCAGAATGTCTGGCTCAAATTAGGCTGAACTGACCCTGCCTTTCCTACATGGGCCCAGCTGAGGAGGTGGCCTGGAATTAAACATTTCCTACAGCCAAGACCCATGCAGGTGAAGAAGATGCTCACACAGCCACTCAGGAAGGCCAGGGCCAACTGGCCACTTTGTTTCTCAGGTGCTCCCAAAAGAAACCAAAAGCCAAGACTCGCCATGGAAGCCCTGGTACAGGAGCCCAACACCTGGTACTGGCAGAAGCGCCTCTCCCTTCTGGGCAACAGCACAAGTTAGGGCATGTCATCCTACCATGTCTTCAGGGTCTGAGGGGAAAGGGGGAGGGAGAAGAAAAGATCCCTTCCTTGTGTAAGTTTCGAGTGAGTTTAGGATTACTGAAGTCCAGGTACCGAGGGATCTCGAGAGGTTACATGTTCCCTACATTTCAACTAATCCATGCTATTAAGCAGCAACATGGCTTAAAGAAAAAAATAGTCCTAGAGGGAAACAGGACCTGCATGCTAGTCCTGGCTCTGCATAGAACTTGCTCAGTGAGCTTGGGCAAGGCACTTCCCATCTCTGGGGCTCAGTTTACTCATCTGTAAAACAGGGATTTGGGCTATATACATAATGTCTAAAATTATTTTCATCCACCACAAATCTATCAAAATAAAGGGTAGGAGCCCTGACTTAAAGACTATACCTGTTTTAATCAGTTTTGTTCATTCATTGCTAACAGAGGATGGGACAGTTGCCCTAACCATCCAAACCCAGAAATCATCCCTAACCCCTGCAATTCCTCACCCTCTCCCCTGCCCAGGCTGGGTGTCCTACCTGTCCATCTGTGAACTGGCTGAACTGCTGCTGTCCTTGCTGGACCTCTGTCTGTGTGATCTGTAGGAATCAAGCACAGCAGAGTAGGCAAGTTGGCTGCAAGGCCTGGTCCGCCAGCCCATCGCCCAGGAAAGGGTAGTGAAGATCAAACGAGACAACGTATATCAAGTGCCCAGAATGAGGACTGGCACAGAATAGGTGCTCAATGAGTAGTAGAAAAACAAGGGTCCTTCCCCATCACCCAGCACGGGCAGCTACCTGGAGTTGGCACCACAAAGACACATAGAGGACCCTGGAGGACACACTATTCAACTCCCACACCCATCTCCTTTAATGTCCACCTGCCTCCCCACCAGCCTACTCAGCCGAAGGTCTTGCTGGGGTCTGAGGTTCAAGTCAAACAGAACCCCTAACTCCTAGAACCTAATATGACATAGCATGACATTCATGGTTTAGGCAGGAACCCTCAAGGTCTTTTAGCCAGTGAAGGCAGACTGCATAATGCTGAGCGAGCGGTGAGTGGTCCGTTTCATTCTTGGAAGGTGGGCTCCAAACCAAACCCCTATCACCCAGATTATCTGACTGGAATATCAAACACCCTGGCGAGCAGGTGGCCTTGGCCCTGGCAACCCTCATGGCAAAACCATGAAGTACTTTTTCCGAGCGAGGCCACGAGCCATCTCTGGGCCAAGGGAAGGGAGGAGGATGGCCTCAGAGAAAGGGGGAGGGGCAGGCAGTGGAGCAAGGAAGGCATTTATCACAGGCACTTACAATTTTCTGTGAGATTTTTACTTGAATGGATTTTAAAGTAAATTTACTGACAGAGAACTGCATCACATAACCATAACTGCAGGGGCTAGCTTGGTAGAGTAGAAAGAAGACTGGAGCATGTGTGTGTACATCTATGAACGTTTGACAAGCAATGTCCTCTGTGTACCGTCTCCTGCAACCACAAGAGCCAACCTGCAAAGTAAGGACTGTCCTCTCGAGTATCCTCATCGTGGCCAAAACCCACCCCGTCAGGCCTACCTGTAAGGCTATGAGAAGAAAGGGGATGCGTATGCAAAGCATCATCAAGATTTCACAGTATTGTTCTTTGTTTTTTGGTCTTTCTCCTCCCATCAGTCTATAAACTGCTTGAGAGCAGGTGCTAAGTTTTGTCTTTATACCCCCAGTGCAAGTACTCAAGAAATGTCTGTAGAATAAATGAATGAGTCTCAGAGAAATGGAAAATAACCTCAGAGATGAGGGTAACTGTGCTCTGTGGCCAGTAGGATTGCCATTTACATCAGCTGAGAAGAAAATGTCATTTACCTTAGATTTCATTAGCATGTAATTCTTTCGAGCATCCATTTAACATTTACTGAGCACCTACTAAGTGCCAGGTTGTCCCAGTAATAACTTTTTCTCCTCTCCTCTCCTCTCCTACTGTCTGACTTTATTTTCCATTTCCAAAATCAACCTCTTGTGAGTCAAGAACCCTTCCTTCTCATTTCCTCCCACCCTTGGGCCATGAAATGTTTTCAAATCCCAGGGAAAAATCTTTAAGATCACAGAAAAAGAGAGAGAAAGGTACACAAGGGTATGACAAGTTTTGTGATCTCAATCAGTACTGGTGAGCCCCAAAGAAACTATGGAAAAGCCCAAGTCCTTAGAATAATCAGGGACTGGATATGGAACATGCCCTTTAATGATCACAGAGACTGCACGGAACTCAGAAACCCTGCTTTTGGCTCATTTCCAAAACGGCTCATTTTCACAAATCTTTGGAGACCTGCTCTACAAACTCAGCCCTGTCACCAGTGTCAAAAGATACATCACCAAAAATGCAACCGGGCCAGACAGGTCTAGCTCTTAAACGACTGCAGCTTTCTTTGGGTCTGAAGCAAAAGAATCCATTAACAATGCTTCCCTTTGACCAGCTTCCCCCAACCCCTGCAATGATACCCATGTCTCCCCACCTCCCCAGTCCAGGAAGGTAGCCCCTTCAGGATCTGACTCACTGCTGTGAGTATCTTAGGGTTTGAGAGCGGATGAGAGGGGCAATTTCCCTGATTAGGAAGGTATAATGAGGTAGGGGGCAGAATCTAAGTAGGCTTTCCCAGGGGACAGGAGGTACCAGAACACAACAGCAATTGGGGTGTAAACACGGAAATGGCCTGATGAATAGGCAGCCTGTCAAAATGCTTTCTACAGTCAGTCATGGACACACACATCAGGCTTTCTTCAAGTATCCTTGAGGCTTCCCATACCTTGCATTTCTTTACCCCTTCAGGAAAGGCTAAAGAGACACATTTTGAATCCAATTCTCCAATTACCTCCAAATGACCCTTGGGATGCAGAAGAGGTGTGGAGGGTATGGATGTGGTTCCTGCTGAAGGATATGGTGGCAAGAGAGTTGTGTGCGGAGCACGCCTTTCCAGGCAGGAGCCAGCTCCTGCTGATCTCCAACTGAAGCCCTCTGGGACACATACCTGCTGGGCATTGGTGGCGAGCGTCTGGATCTGTCCCTGCACAACTTGGGTGCCTGATACAGGCTGGGCTAAGCGGATATACTGCAGCTGGCCGGCATTCAGCTGCACCTGGGGCAGAGGCAGGGGCAGAGACAAAGAAACCACAGGAGACTGAGTGCAACCTCAAACAAGCAAAATTTCTATGAC
This sequence comes from Cabassous unicinctus, assembly GCA_029593785.1. Classification (NCBI taxonomy): domain Eukaryota; kingdom Metazoa; phylum Chordata; class Mammalia; order Cingulata; family Chlamyphoridae; genus Cabassous; species Cabassous unicinctus. Next base: position 16,999 of record JAQZBX010049847.1, read on the forward strand.
TAGAGATGCTGGATGCTTCCCTCTCCCCCAAGATCTCTAAAGAAGCCCATCCTGAAAAAAAGTTCCTTTTTTAACAGAGATCAAAACAAGCAAAACCACAACATCTCCACCCCACAAGCCACACAACATAAAAGAGGCTATGTTCCCTGAATGGACTTTTGAAAAAATTCCCAGAGGATCATGTCACATATGTGAGAACAGTATGGCTACATCCTTATTATTCCCTGGCTCTTGGCTGTTTGATCACAGTCTGTCTTAGGAATTGATTATGACATTTTCATAATGCCTGTACCATTAGTGTAGGCCTCTTTCCCCTCCATCTCCACACTTCCCTACCCTGGTTCTGGGGGTAACTGACCCAAATATGCTAACAGCTCTGGTGTCCACCAGGAGCCTATAGCAGATGGCCATGGCCCTGTGCCACTGCACTAGTACTGCACAACCCCACGCTGCAAATCTTGGAGGAAAAAGCTGGCCTGGACCAATGGGGGTGGGGTGGGGGGGGAGCTGGGGGCTGGGGGCCTTTAAGGATCCTTGGTGTTCAGCACTAGCTTCGGCCAAACACCTCCCAAGGGGAAGCTGAATCAATAAGCCTTTTACAGAAAACCCCATCATGGGAAACCAAAGCTACAAAAGTGCCTTTAGAGTCCCTCACACTACGATTAAGTCTCAGATAATACAATAATACCACATGCTGCATTTAATTGTGCGCTAAAAGCCTTAACTCAGGCTCTTAACGCTCCAGTGTACCATGAAAGTATTAGTGCTTCAAGCATGAGAATGAAGAAAGGACACCAAGGCAGTTTCAACGTGAGAGGAACTGTGGCTCAGCAGAGAAGGACTGCAAGCCTTCACACCCAGGATCTGGGGGATGAAAGACATTCCAGGAGCACAGGTTGATTTGGTCTATCTCTATTCCAGGGACCAAGAAACCACCCTCCCCTGGCTGCCCAGGCTGACTCTGCTGTAATGGGGAGCTTCTTGAGGCTGACCAGGCAAGAGTCCTCCTCTGTGTGCTGGAGGATATTTTCCCTCTTGCTTTCAAGAGTAAACTTCACTGAAGGGAATTTTATACCCATGAGGAAAATGCTGATGAGATGAAGCTGTACTCCTGCATGCAGTATTAAAGCAAACTGCCTTTTTGAAACTCCTAGCCTCAAAGAGGATTTGAACCACCAAGAAAAGACTAACTCTGAAGTTATTGGTAGAACATCCCAGGATTGTCAGCTGGAGGAAAGATGGAGGGGCACAAAACCAGTTAAGAATCTGGTTCAAAGGAGATATTGTGATCTGCAGTCATTTCTTTCCTGAGAATATTCCAGGAGGAGCTCAAGTTGTGGTGCCAAGTCTAAATTCTCTACTTAAATCCCATAATGCAGCTTTCCAGGCAACAATGTTAAGATGCTTGCGAGGATGAAGGCAGCTGGGTGGAGGCTTGGGAAATCTCATCTGAGACTGACGGTGGCTGGTCCCACAAGTCACCAGAACTTCAGCCAAGGATCACAGGCTGAAGGCCTGAATTCAGTCTCATCCGAGGAGTGGGGATAAGGGTTCTGACAGCCATAGGGACTTACACACACACACACACACACTCTCTCTCTCTCTACACTCCTCCACTTCCTTAAACCTTCTCTTAAAATACTACCATGTTAACTTAGTAAGGAGAATAGTTCCTAAACAAGGCTGAGGATGCTTTTCAAATAGGAAGTGGTTAACCAAGTTCAAATGAGTTTCTGTACCTGCCCCTCTTTCATTTATAATAGAAAGAAGGGCATGGGGCAGGAAACAGAAGGACTGCTCCACATCATTCACTTTTCACATTTTTGGTGGCAAATGACCAGTGTACAGACTTCAAGTGTTAAGACAAGGACATTTTTACAAAAGAACAAGTAAAAAACAAAGCCAACGAATCTAAGAAATGAAATCACTCAAGGCACACAGGAAGCAGAAGTCCACAGTGAAGGATGGATAAGTTAAATGAAAGCCAAAAATACACTTTACTGCAGGCTCCACTGGGAACTGACTCATGAATATGCAACAAGTGTATTTATGGCCTTCACCATACACCTCCCTCTTACTGTCTGCTAATCAAAAGACAGGACTGCCTTGGCATAAGATGGTGGTTAGAATGATTTCTCACGTAGGTGGGATGAGGCAAAATCGAGAAAACCTGCCCCATAGTAGTGAACCTGGATTAAAGGAAAGTAGGGAGTAAACACAGTGAAGCATACTGCAGTCTGGGGGCAATTGGAATATAGGTTAAAAAATGTATGTATCTATATACATATATATGTATATACATATTATATGTGTACATGTATATGTGGGTGTGTGTATATGCACATGTTTAAGTATATGCATATATGAAATCTTCAAACATTTCCTGTTATGAAATTGAGAACAGTGCCGTGCAGGGCTTACCGGGATCTGCTGGATCTCTCCTGTGTTGGTTATGATCTGCTGCATCACTTGCATGGTCTGTCCAGTGCTACTCTGGGCCTGCTGGGCTTGGCCCTGAGGCTGGGCCTGGACAATCTGCACCTGCTGACCTTCTCCAACCTGCATCGTCACAGGTGTGGTCTGGAAGGAAGTCACAAGAAGGCTGACTAAGCTCTGGTTCAGAGCCAGAAGGATTACCAAGGGGTTGATAGAAAGCAATTAATTGGGAGCAAACCGCCCCCCATTACTGCCTGAACTCATCTCAATACTAATGACAATACTCAACCTACAGTGTCCTTCAGGCTTAGAACATTGCTAAAGTTACTCCTGAAACAAAAGATGGGAAAGGCAAACAGGTTTTTTGTTGTTTTTTTTTTT
>JAQZBX010049848.1:0-19814 GCA_029593785.1 Cabassous unicinctus
AGTCTGTGGAGATTTATATGGTTAGTCACAATCCGGCAGGACCCATGGAAAGGGGAAGCTGCACTTTTTTGGGGGGCTTGAGGATAACAGATCTGAAATCTTGGTGGATTGCTCTGATTGGCCTCAGCGGGATGATTGGTGACCAGAGGAAGTGGGAGATTTCTGGCCGCAGTGAGGGCAGGCTGTCACTGAGCTCCCACACCGGGGCCTGAGCTCAGGCTGACTCTACATGTCCCCTCACGGTGGTGGTCCGGTATATCAAAGCCAAGAGAATGGGGTTTAAACAATTGGCCCTGTGTTCCCCACTCTCCATCAGTTCCCACTGCTGGAGTGAGCCAATGATTAACAGTAAGGTAATAAATGCTTAGGAGAGGCAATGTTTGCACATAACAAGGCTTAAGCATTTTAGGGGGCTTGTGTTAGATAGACCTCCATTTCTTCAAATTCTCCCATGATGTTTTCTAAGAACTAAGGTGGGGGTGCAAATAGGTACCACATCCTCACCTCCACCTTCTTCCTGTTCCTCCCCAAGGCTCAGATATGTATCTCCCTTCTCACTGGGTCCCCAGGAAGCTAATGCTCTTGTTCCTCTACCCCTCCAGCAAGCACGCCTTGGGCAGCCATGAGTATATCCAGTACTGCCGCAAGTTTGACATTGACATCCGGCTACAGCTGATGAAGCAGGAGGCTGTTCGCAGTGACCTGGCCCGAACGGTGCGGTTTGGGGGGAGGCTGATGGTTGCTGAGAGCTGGGGAAGTGGAGGGTGCAGAGGGTGATGTGGAGCACATTGGGTGGGAGTGGGGTAGGAGCACGGGGCTGAGATAAGGGCACCAGCCCTCTCTCAACAGGGCACTTCTCACACAGGTGAATGATGACCAGAGCCCCTCCACCTTGAACTACCTCATCCATCTACAAGAGAGGCCAGTCAAACAGACCATTAGCAGGTGAGAGTGGCTGCTGCCGGGGGTGTGGGAGGAGGAGGAGGAACTGTGAGGGGATTCCTGCAGATACCCTGACTTGCTTTTCTGCCAGGGCCAAGGGATTCTTGTCCATGTCAAGGGCAGGAGTCCAAGAGTCTTGTCAGGAAGGTCCCCACTCCAGAGCATGTTTCACTTCTCCCCTCTAGTCTTTTGCAATCACTCTTTAGGTGAGAGGTGGCGAAACAGAAAGGATTCTCCTGCCTTCAGTCTTCATAGGACATCTGGAAAGAGTGGGAACCCATTTAAGCCAGAGTCTGATTTCCTGAGCTAAGGGTGGGGGTTGGGTCCCCCAGGGCCTTGAGTCTGTCCTGACCTCTCCAATGATGATTTTCTCTGCCCCCAACTTCCCAGGCAGGCTCTGAGTCTTCTGTTTGACACTTACCACAATGAGGTGGATGCATTCCTGCTGGCTGATGTGAGTATGAATCCTGGGGACTGGCCCAGCTGGCAAAAGCGCCTTCTTTCCCCCAGTCCTCTGGGATCAGCCCTATAATGGACCTGAAGTAGACACTGAAAATTTATCAACACAGCACAGCACTTGTTGGCTTCTGTCTAATTCATGGACAAACCAAGACTGCCAGCTGTTGGGCAACTGACAAGTTTATAAAAGGGAGTTCTGCTCCTCTGTAGAAGCAGTTGGTCAGAAACCACGCCCTGGACCCTGTCTCTGGAGCAGGGTGTCTCCAAAGCTAGTCCTCTAGCACTATCTCCCTAGCTGCTGTACTTGAATATGCATCAGAGTGTACAAACCATGAACCTCTGATTTGAGAGGGATGTGCTGGAGTCCCAGGTAGAAAATCATCCACTGGTGGAGGTTCCCAAATGTAGGGAGGGGGCAGGACCCTCATCACTTAAAGCAAGTAGCACAGTTCCCAAAAAGATTCATCTGGAGTCTCAAGCCTCAAAATTACCAGAATAAACATTTGCCCCAAATGTCTTGGAAGTGAAGAAAATCAGTGTTCTTCAAAAACAATGCCTGTCTTACTGATCCATTTAATGGGTAGTCGTAGGCTCTTTCCTTTTGGGGGATCAGCATTATATCTAGTTCAACCCTCTACCCACTGCCAGAATCCCTTCTATAGCAGCCCTCTGCTTGAACCTCTATGGCTCTGAGGGGAGAGTTTCTGAACATCTGTTCTGTGCCAGTCTGGCCTGATGTGAGTGGCTGCTGGGATTAGAGAAATATAGGAATAGTCTTGGCCTTCAGAGAGCTTGTGTTCTTGTTTGAAAATTGGAATCATAACACTGAGTTTTTAGTAGAGAGAACAAGATGGCAATGAGTTACTCAGGGCTCTTCGAGGGCATTGGAGAAGTGGGATTGTCCAGGGCTAAAGCATTCGGGAAGGGCATGGTGGAGAATCTAAGAATTTAGCTGGTCCTTGATTTAAATTTATATAGGTAATAAAGGCAGGGCAGGTGGGGGAATTCCAAATGAGAAAACTGCAGGAGCCAAAGTGCAGAGTATGGGATGTCTGTGGAACTGAGATGAGATTTGTCTGGAAATTTTATGGTGAAAAGTTATGAGAAATAAGGCTGTGTGGGCAAGTGGGGCCTCAGTATGGTCTCTTTGCCCTCCTCCTCTCTATACCTAGAGACTTGTTTACTTGAAACAGTGTCTCTGGGAGAGAGCCCAGAGGCATTTGCCATAAGTAGAGAGAGGAAGGCTGGGGATAAGAGGAGAGACTCCAGTGTAAGGGGGTGGTGGTGGCTGAAAGGAGAGTTGGGGGATGTGGGCATGGTCCATTTCATTCAGTGGGAGAGATTGTTTGCTAGTGCTGAGTATTTGAAAATAAAGCATGGTATTCCACTGGTTATGTCAGAGAGTCTTGAGGCCCTACTCGTCCTGACCTCTCCTTCAAAGACGTTGGGGGGTGGGAGGCCGAGAGTTGGAGCCCGCTAACCTCACTGTGCCGCCACCCACAGGGGGACTTCCCGCTGAAGGCCGACAGGATGGTCCAGTCTGTCAAGGCCATCTGCAACGCCCTAGCCGCCGTGGAAACCCCTGAGATCACCAACGCGCTCAACCAGCTGCCCCCCTGCCCCTCCCGCATGCAGCCTAAGATTCAGAAGGTAAAGGGCCCAGGGCACTAGCACAGGGAAGGAGTAACTGAATGTTCAGCTCCGAGCTACAGTGATTAGACGTCCACTCACAAAGAGGGCTCTTAGCGACATCTCCATCTTTTCCGTTTAGACAGCTTAACTGCATCCAGTTCTTGGAGGATGGATGCCAAATGTGTCCCCTCTTTGTGAGGATGAGAGCTGGCGAGGGTCTGCCCCCTGGGACTGATTGCCGTGAGCCCAGGCCAGTGCAGGCTTTCTTCACAATCGCTGAGGCTTTGCCAGGCAGTTTCCATATCCATTAGGTGCAAAACCAAACCACGAGGAAAATAGCTCTAGAGCCAGGGGTTCCTCCATCCCTCTTTGAGCAGTGATTCCACAGTGGGGGTTGTGTGCTGTGAGGACAGCATGATGGGCACCTGTGGGCCACGAGCCCCATCTCTAGTGAAGTGGCCTGAGCATCTGGCTGTCTCATTTGGGTAGGCACGATGATTCTCTCCAGCATCTGGCTCTGTCTGGCCACCACTCAGATCTGCTACAAACCACAACACTGCCCTCCCTGGGGCCCCTCTGCTCCTCAGGTTTCAGCCCAGTCTCATCCAGATGAGCACAGCTGTGGAAAGCCCTCCTTTCAGCTGTGGCGGAAAAGGCCACAGCCCTGAAGTTCCCCACCCTCTTCTTTTTTTCCCCAACAGGATCCCAGCGTCTTGGCTGTGAGGGAAAACCGAGGTAAGGGAACTGCTTTCCATCTTTATCCAGCAAGCGCAGCTGAAAATTGCCGTCTCTGCCCAGATTCCTTCCCCGCCCGCAGCCTCTTGATTTATGTATCTGAGTCTGCCTGTGTGTGTGTGTGTGTGCGCGCGTGCACTTTCCTATATGAGGCATGCGCACAGCTGGGGAGCACATTTTTTTCCACAAAGTGTTTTCGCATTATTTTTACTGGTTGTTCCTTGTGGTGTCCCTGGGAGGTGTGGATGAGGTCGAGGCAGTGTGGGGGTGAGGGCAGCGAGGCAAAGCAGCCCTGGCTTCCAGATGGGAAAACTCCCACGTAGAGAGGTTGTGGTTATTCTCCAGGTAGCTCATAACGCCTAAGTTTCCAATTTAGAATGGGCCTTGGGGAAGGGTACTAAGGTTTTCACTAGGCTTCCCCTCTTGAGTCTTTCAAGCAGAGCTTTGCTCTGAAAAGCCTATAGTCCTGGTATGCTTAAGTCAGTGATTCCCAGTCTTTGGGATTTCAGGGACCAAAAAAAAAAAAAAAGTCCCCAAAAAGTATTTTTGGGTCTACTGTAGAATTGCCAGCTTCTCATAAGAGTTATTGTCACCATAATTTCCTTTTAAAAAGGACTTTTGAATACTAAGTAGAAAAACATAAAAATAAAGACAATGTTTAAAATCGAGTAGTTGTCACTTTATGAAAACTCCTAGCATCGTCCTGCCTTTTCCCCCCTCATTTCAGCACAGATGAGTGAACTTTGTCATGGATGTTAGATACTGACTGGCATTTGGGAACCAGTGTCCTAGTCTCGCCCATCCCAGCCAGTACCATGGCAACAAGATGGGGTTTGTTGAGGCTTCCTCACACATCTTCCTTCTGACCCCCTCCTTTCACAGAGAAAGTCGTGGAAGCCCTGACAGCTGCTATCCTGGATCTGGTGGAGCTGTACTGCAACACATTCAACGCAGACTTCCAGACAGCAGTGCCTGGGAGCCGCAAGCACGATCTGGTCCAGGAGGCCTGCCATTTCTCCGGGCCCCTGGCCTTCACTGTCTATGCCACCCACCGCATCCCCATCACCTGGGTCACCAGGTGAGCCCGGGGCTGAGCGGCCTCTAGACTTTCTGATAGCCTCTCCTGTCTGCATGTGACACCGTCTTCCCTCTCAGGATGTGTGCATTGTGGTGCACCGTGGCTTGCCGTGGGGGCGTGGGGGTGAGCCAAGCACCTGAGCGGGGACCTGGTCCTGGACATACCAGGGAAAGAAAGAGAAGGTCCCTTAGGAGATGGAGGGGGCGGTGAGGTTCAGACCTTGCCATTCCCTCTCAGTGCTGGCTGCTAGGCATCCCAGCCCCCTCTGGATCCAAGGCCAGCTGATGGAGACATGGCGACAGATGGCCGTTTCCCAGATAGAGTGCATGCCCCACGGCCAATGACTGCACCCCCCTGCAGATGCACAATGGGAGGGGGCGGGGAGGTGGGAGATGACCCTTTGTCTGGGGTTCCCCAGGCCTGCAGGGGTGAGTGGAGGGGGCCGTTCATTTGGTAATCCTCAGCAACTCTGCAGGGTCCCCAGCAACCTTGTCTGGAGGAGTAAGCCCTGGGCCCCACCCCTGTCCCTTCCATCCTTCCTCCCCCTCCCTTCCCTTTCTTTGTTCCTCACTTAATGTATTCCTCTGGGCAATTGGCTGAGAACAAAGGAGGCAGCCTGGGAAACCGGGGCCTTCTCTGACCTCTTCTGTCAGGCACCTGTCACGAGCCCCAGGGACCCCCATGTGCTGGCATTCATGTCGGCATATGTCGTTTTCCTCCCCCACCCTCCTTGCGCGTGTGTACACACATACGGACATACACACACATGCACGTGCACATACACACGTGCACACACAGGGATACCCGATGGGCTGGCCTGGGGAGAGATGCTGACTGTAAGAGGAGGCCAATGGCCTGTGCTCGGTGAAGAAGGAAGAACAACGAGGGGGCCCAGCGTGGAGTCTGAAACTGAGCAGAGGGGTCCAGACTGAGTTGCTTCTTTTGGGGCACACTTGCTTAAATCCAACTTAGCTCTCCTGTTCCCGGATCCCATGTTACAGACTCCAGAGCCTGAGAGGAGTTTTACCAGGGGAAAGAGAGTTAAGCATTAGGGGGATGCATTGGTTTGGGTGACGGCCATCAGGCTTGGGTGCTGGGTGCCCTGACCTGCTCCCTTTCTCTTGCAGCTATGAAGAGTTCTATCTCTCCTGCTCCCTCAGCCATGGTGGCAAGGAGCTGTGCAGCCCCCTGCAGACCCGCAGGGCTCACTTCTGCAAGTACTTCTTCCACCTCATCATCTGGGACCAGCAGTAAGCCATTCCCTTGGGCTCAGTGCCCAGCCTTGGAGACCTGCTAACCCCACTTGTGAATGTCCCTGGAGCCAAATAACCAGACTGGGATGAGGGGCCCACGTCTGGCTGACCAAGCTCCATCACTAACTCCAACCAGACAAGTCACTCAATCTTTCGAGTCTCCATCTCCCTCACTCTTAAATGGGGACACGTATAATTTCTACCACTCAAGTTGTTCTGAGGATCAAATGAGAAGTAGCCATAAAGGTTCTCTGCACACTATAAAGGACTATATAAACTTTAGTTGTTCATTTTAATAATAATTCATTGTTTTGATCTTGCCTCCCTTAAAAAGTTTACATAGTTTGAGGGATTCTCATCCTCTCCTTTCTTCCCACATTTTCCACAGAATCGGGAAAGGGGACTGTGCTTTCTCCCTTCTAGAGAGAGAAGGGAAGGTTTTCTAGAGGGTAAAATAATAGGCTGGGAGCCACAGGACTAAGGCCCTATTTCTAGCTCAGTCTTTAATGCTGGATTCTCTCTAGCCTCTCTGTGCCTCGTTTCTCAAAATGTGAAATGGATGTATTTGTTTAATTCAGAGGATGTCGTGGCATGGAAATGAAATAGGCAAACTAGAAATAGGAAACCATAAGCACGAGGTAGTATTGACCATCACTTACTAACTGGTCATTTGGTGTTGGTAAGGTGGGCGCCAGCCAAGCAGAGCAGGAAGAGAATGGGGAGAGGATGCATGAATGGCAGCATTGCATGTGCTTGCCTGCCCCGGGCCTGGTCTATGCTGGGCTCCATCCTCCCTCCAGACACAGCCAGAAAACTTGTTTGCTGCCTCCATCCACTGACACTAAGGGTTGAGCTGAGTCCTTATTTGCAGTGCAGAACTGCAACTTAAATATTTGGAGTACAGATTAAAGAGGCTGAGGGGGTCCTCAGGGAGGGTGAGGATGCTGAAGCAGGTCTGTGCAAAGGCTGTGAGGGGCAGGCCCTTGTTCAGATGGACAACTGGGGGACTCAGACCCTTTCTCCTTCCCTTCACATTTTATGTGATTCTTAGAGGTATATATAAAAGCCCTTGCTCAGACAACCTCTTTGGGGGCAGAGGATGGCTGCAGTAAATGGCCTTTGAGTTTTACCGTCTCCTTGGGATTTTCTGGCCTTGGTTACTGCTAGCTGCCAAGGGAAAGGGCGCTCCAGTCCAGGTGGACCCAGAAAAATTGGCCTTAGAGCAGGAGTTCTTAACAAGGGGTCCATGAGCTTGAATTGAAATTCAAAAAAACATTATTCTTGTGGGTGTGTGTTGGTGCGGGTGTGATATATTTATTAAATAATACACAGTATAGTGTGGACTTAGTAAGGGGGTCTGTGGTTTTCACCTGACTGACAAAGGGTTCCGTGGAACAAAAAAGGTTAAGAACCCCTGCCTTAGAGCCTTTCCCTATAGAGCACAGAGATCCAGAAGCAGCCTGGCTTGCCCACTCAGTTCAAGCCCCATCCCACCCTAGCCTACCTGCTTTCTTACCACTTGAGTACTTTGAGAAGCCCCTTCTCTCTATCCCTTTGGCTTTGAAAATATTTGGGGGTGAGAACAAACCATCTTGTGCCCTGGGGCTAGAAGAAGGAGAGGTGAGAGGACAGGCATGTGGGAGGATTGGTGGGAGGAGGGGGTGGTGGTGAACTGAGCACAGATGCTCCATTCTGCTCCCTGTCTGAAATCTCTACCTGGGATCCCAAACTTCCCCTGCCTGGAGCCTCGTGGAGGGCACCATCTCAGCACTTCCCATCCAGATGGCCTCTGTGGAACCTCTTAGCACCTTCACGGTCAAGACCAAGGCATTTGGGAGCAGGCTTTAGGTCCAGTCATCCTCCCCTCCTTCCTGACAGTTACTTAACTTCAAATGGAGTTGGTAACGGGACCTACCCTACAGGATTGTTTGAGGAGCAGTTAGGACATTGCAAGTAAAGTACTCGGCATGGTGCCTGGCACCTGACAAGCGCTTGCTGCTTTGGCTCGTTACTCTTATTATTAGCTGGAGGAGCCCTCTCAGTTCTGGTTTCTCTGTTCCGGGTGATTGATGTAGTCACTGATACACAGAGATATTTGTGCAGGAAAATGCTGTCTAGCCCAGTTTCATTGCAGTAGCCAGAGTGTCATATGGCAAAAAGTATATAGACAGTACCACACACAAAAAATGACATATATATACACACACATGCAGACATTACACAAGTGATGCTTTTTTCCCTTTTTCACTGATGAGGAAACTGAGGTGCAGCGATGCAAGTTGCCCAAGACTGTGAGCTGCAGAACCAGGGCTGGAACCAGCTCATTCCAGGAACTCTTCCTGGAAGAGGCAGCCCCTGAGATATGATACTGAGGAATGGGTGGCCAGAGAGAAGGAGAGAGGTTTCCTAGGGAGGAAGTTCAGAGCTACAGCCAACATAGTAGTTATTCTGACTGACCCCCAAGTGCAGGTCCATGGGGGAGGTTCCGGGATACCAGATATATTCAAGGACTGAGGATAAGGGGCCCTGGCTGGTTTTAGGGGAAATGGTTTCAGTTGGAAAGTCTCTTACCTCCCCTTTTTCCCCAGACAGGAAGCATCTTCCTTCTTGGGTGAAAAGAAAGGGGCCAGGACCAGCTCCCCATCCCCTTTGCTATGGGATCAGCTGGTTCTTTCTCCTACTGCAACAGTACAGGGATCAGCCAACTCTCAAAATAGGCCCAGCAGCCGCTCTCTGCTACCCTAGCCAAGTCCCAGCCTGGCGTGTCCGCTGGCTGGTGGAAGGGCCCTAATTATAGCTGGGGTCTCCTAGGGTAGAGACAGCTGGGCCAGAGCAGTGCTCTGCCTCTGTCTGACAGGAGGGAGGGAGTACCTCGCTTAGGCGGAGATTTCCCTGGAGGAGTGAGGGGCAGCAGTGGGGGGAGTCTGCTTTATCGTGAAACTGCTGACCTTGGGGGTGGCTGCCCAGCCACTGTGCCCTCTGGCATAGAAGCTGCTGGGCTCTGGGCTGGCCAGGCGGGTGTGGCAGTGTGGACTTTGGCCCAGGGATAGCTTCCCCGAAAGGTAATGTGGGTCCTCCCCTCTCTACCTCACCCCACTGGGCTCCTTATCCTGAACTCCCGGGAGTGGCTGGGCGTGGTTCAGACTGGGGAGCCTGGGAGAGAACATCTGGGCTTGGGGCTGTGGCAAGTGCTTAGGTGGCTCCGTACTTCGAGCTCCACCAATTTGCTTTCTTACCACTTGGGGACTTTGAGAAGCCCCTTCTCTCTATCCCTTTGGCTTTGGAAATGTTTAGGGGTGAAAACAAACCATCTTGTGCCCTGGGGCTAGGAGAAGAAGGGGAGGTGGGAGGACAAGGCAGGTGAGAGGGGGTGGTGATGGTGAACTGAGGGCAGAGAACACCGTGCTTCTTCCGTGCTCCCAGCAACAGGAAGTGGGGGAGGGACGGGATGGGCACAGGGAAAAGGAGGACAAAAGGCCACTCACGCAGCTTCTTAGTGACCCTGCACAGAAATCCTAAGACAAGAAAAGGAGCTTACCTTACAGCCTGGGGCATGCCGTCACCTGTCCTCCGACATGGCTAAGCAAGTTCCTCCTGGTCACTGCAGGCAACCTCAGAACCAGGGCCTGTCTGCTTCCCTCTCCTGAGGGTCTTGCCAAAGGTCCATCCTGTGCTTCTGGGAGAATCCAGTGCAGGTTTCACCTACAGTTTGGGGCCTGTCCTGGTTGTGCAAGAAGCTTCCCCGGGGAGCACGTCCGACAGCCTAAGAGCGAGGCCAAGTTCTCAGCCTCTGCTCAACCTCTTGGGCCACCAGCCCAGGGGCCACCCCTCCTGATTTGGTTTCCTGTCCTCTCTAGGATCTGCTTCCCGGTGCAGGTGAACCGGCTGCCTCGGGAGACCCTGCTGTGTGCCACACTCTATGCTTTGCCCGTCCCCCCGCCAGGGAGCTCCTCGGAGGCCAATAGGCAGCGGCGGGCTCCCGAAGCCCTGGGCTGGGTCACAACCCCACTCTTCAACTTCAGGCAGTATGTGGGCCCCAGGGCAGCAGCTTCTTGGTCTTGGAAGGGAAGGAGAGGGATGGAGCCCCAGCTGCTATACTGGCCACTGCCCCTCAGGAGGGCTGGCGAGGTGGGTCTAACAGCGTCCAGAGGTCCCAGCCCTGGCGGAGAAGGTCAAAGCAGAGGCATGAGAAGGCAAATGCTCAGGTAGCATGTCGTCCGTGTTTATCATTGGAAGGAACTTAGAGGTCATCTCACCCAGCTTCTCTACCTCCTGAAGGCATCCCTGCCACCAGGTCAGCCAGTATCCAGTCCAGGTACGGTTAGCTCCAAAGGGCTTCCTGGAGGAGCTGAGCTTTTATAGCAGAACTCTGAAAAAGGAAAAGGCCATAGTCTGTGGGGGAGAACCAGAGAGATGCAAGTTGGGTGGTGGCTTCAAACAGAAAAGGCAGATTTTTGGAAAGGGGGAGCAAGAGGGAAAATATCTGCTTAGCCAAATTTCTTTTGTTGGCTCATTCCACCCTCCACTTTCCTTAGAGTCCTGACCTGTGGCCGGAAGCTTCTGGGCTTGTGGCCAGCGACACAGGAAAATCCCAGTGCCCGTTGGAGTGCACCTAATTTCCACCAGCCAGACAGCGTCATCCTGCAGGTGAGACCCAAGCCCCAGTCCCTGCCTCCCACCCTCCCATCAGGACCACTCCAGAGTCAGCTTCAACTTCTTCCCCTTAAGATTGGGGCAGGGGCAGTAGGAGAAAGGGCTGGAACTTTGGGCAGGGTACGATGATGTGACTGAAGCAACTGAGTGAATATGGCTAGATCAAAGTGGGAGAATGAACCTCCTGCCTTCCTGGAGGTGAACTTTGATTCCAAGGAGCCTGAAGTTAAGAATTGAGAACCTTCCCCATCCAGGGCTCGGCCAGCATCCCAGAGTCCCTTGTATTGGTGTCTCATACTGCAAAGTCTGATCAAATGTCAGCTGTCCCCTCTCGGGGCCTAAGGGGAAGCCCTTCCACCAGTTACTCTGTGATTTAATGGGGTGAACCCATTCTCTGGGGAGGGGAGGAAAAGCAGGTTAGGTCCAAGTTCTAGTTACTGGATAGGGAATATGGAGTATGAAAAGTTGATATAGAATGCTATAAAATGAAAGCTCCATGAAGGAGGCATTTTGTCTGTCTTATTCACTACTTTATCCCCAGGGCCTCAGAACAATGCCTGGCACATATCAGGGTTCAGTAAACATTTATTGAATGAATGTAGGATTCCTTTTGAGAAGTGGCTCATTCACCTCTGAAATCCATTTTAGGAGGATGCACATCTGGCAGTCTAGAGAAAGGGGCCCCAGGGTCATGGCCTTAGAGTTGGAAGGGTCATGGCCTTCCCCTGGGACATAGTCCCACCTCTCCTCAGGCAGGAATGCCCTGCAAGAGCATGCAGGAGGTGCCCCAGCCTCAGCTTGCTCCATCCCAGCAGCTCAGCCTGGTGATGTTCCTGTTCAATGTTCTGGACCCCGGCTGGTTCGCTGATCTAGATGTAGCTCAACCCAGCCTGTTCCTCACTTGTCCTATTTTTTTTTTTCCTGGAAGTTACAGCTGCAAGAGACAGAGTTTTAGAGTTCACCAAATCCAACCAGATTATTTTGCCATCAAAGAACTTGAGGGGAGGGAGAAAGGCAGTAGCCTGGGGTGTGAGGGAGAAGCTGGAGGCCCTGCGGAGTTGGCTGCCCCCACTCACGCTGGCCCTTCTCTCTCCTCGGCTTCTCTCACCCCACCCCCCAGATTGACTTCCCTACCTCGGCCTTTGACATCAAGTTCACCAGCCCCCCTGGAGACGAGTTCAGCCCCCGCTATGAGTTTGGCAGCCTCCTGGAGGAAGACCAACGCAAGCTCAAAGACATCATGCAGAAGGAGTCCCTGTACTGGTGAGACCCAAGGCCATTCCCCAGGCATGGCCCCCCAGGCACGGCCCAGGTGCCCGACCTAGGGGATCATGGTCCACAGGCCTTCCTCCACCTCCCAGCACCAGGCCACTTCCCTCCTGCTCTGGGGGTGGAGGTGGGATGGGGTGGGTGAGCATTACCACCTAGGCAGGAAGTGTTGGAGGGAGGGCTCTGTGGTGACCAGCCCCCAGGCCTTTTGCCCAGGAGCTGACACTGGGAAAAGTGGAGAGGTCAGGGTCAGGAAATTCGATCTGGGAGTGCCCATCCTCATGCTGAGGACCAGGCCACACTCAGCTTCCCGAAAGGACGGGAGCTTTGCCCACACCCCTGGTGCTAGCTACTATTCGCTGTCCACTGGGGCAGCTGGCTGCTGTCCTCACCACCCTGCCCCCTCCTCCGGCCCCTTCCACGCCCACAGCCTTTGCATTTCTCTGGCCCTGTTTCATTTTCCAAAAAGGATCAGGTGTCAAGGCAGGCTGGCAGCTCTGGGGGTAAGCGAGTCCAGGCTGATCTCACCCTTGGGGCATTTTCCCTCATCCAGGAATGGAGAAGGAGGGGAGAGGAAGGGAAAGCTGGAGGAGCCTGGCATCCAGGCTCCTCCCATGCCTGCTCCCTCATGGACCTCATGCATGGCTCTGAGCATGTGCTGGGTCCGGGAGAATGAGAGGGGCCTCATCTTTGTCCCTCATATCCCACACGGGGCAGCCAGAGCAGCTGATTGATGGCAGATCTCCCCTGCCCTTCCTCCTCTGCTGACCCCTCACTTCATTAGCTCCTCAGCGCCCCTCTCCCATTAGACACCTGATCTCGGTAAGGCCCAATTAGCTGTAGGGCCTATTAAACTGCCAGCTGGCTCCCATGGTCCCCAGAGGCCTCTTGTGACCCACACCTTGACATATTGGGACCGCTGCCCCCTGGTGGCACTATTTGGGAGGGGTGCCCTAAGGACCTGCTCACGAGGGGTAGCAGACTTGGTGCACTTAGTCGGCCTGCGCGTTCCGCCTCAGTCTGAGATGTTCCTGACTTGAGAGCCAAGATAAGATTTGGACCCCACTCCCAAACGTTGCTGCACATTGGAATCACCTAGGGACTCCCAGACATTCTGATTTAATTGGCATTGTGAGTGACCTGGGGATTTCACAGCACTCCCCAGGTGATTCTAATTGCAGCAGAGTTTGGGAACCACTGGATTGCAGTGTGTGCAGCCTCTCCTTGGAGCAAACGCTCCACCCTCTGACTGACTCTGCACTCGACCACCCCCCAACCCCGCAGGCTCACTGATGCTGACAAGAAGCGCCTGTGGGAGAAGCGTTATTACTGCCACTCAGAGGTGAGCTCACTCCCCCTGGTGCTCGCCAGCGCCCCCAGCTGGGAGTGGGCTTGCCTGCCCGACACCTATGCTCTCCTGAAGCAGTGGACCCCCATGAACCACCAGGATGCCCTGGGGCTCCTGCATGCCACGTGAGTTGTGACCGCGCCCCCCACTCCCCCTTCCTGACCAAGCAACTTTCCAGAAGCCAGGGCTTGCTTTGCCCATCATGGAATTGAGCTGGCCCTGGGGTGGTCAAGTGGGCACAGATACTCAGGGCTTTTCCACATCTCCGTTTTCTTTTTTTACGCCTTCCTGCCCCAACATTATATTATGAATATTTGTCAAACATCAAAGCTGAAAGAATTTTACCATGAACACCCATAGACCCACCCCTTAAGATTCTGTCGTTCACAGTTTGCTTTCTTTTCTTTGTCGCATCTCTGTCTATCCCTCCTCTATCTATCCACCAAGCTGTCTTAAATATTTTTTGATGCATTTCGAAGTAAACTGCAGACATCATTAAACTTCCTCCAAAGTACTTCAGCATGCATATCATGAATTAGAGCTCAGTATTTATTTACAGTTTTTTCCTTTTGCGGTGCAAACTACATGCAAAGAAAATGCCATATGCTGAGTTTTGACAAATGCTTACACCTGTGTAGCCCAAACCCTTACCACTTAGTTCTCATTTGAACAGCCCTCTTTCCCTCCTTTCTCTGAAGAGCTCTCTGGGGACACAAGACTCTCAGACTCAGACCTCTAGGCTGCCTTTTCTAGATGGTACCCAGGATTCCTGGCTTATTCCTCCCCATGCTTAGTGCTCAAAATTTATCCACTTGGGGAGCGGAGGTAGCTCAATTGTTTGAGTACCTGCTTCCCATGTACAAGGTCCTGGGCTTGATTCCTGGTACCTCCTGAAAACAAAACAAATGAAAAAACCAACTCATTGGGGAGCGGATGTAGCTCAGTGGTTGAGCGCCTGTTTCCCATGTACGATATCCTGGGTCCAATCCTTGGTACCTCAAAAAAAAAAAAAAAAAAATTGCCCTTTTGAGGTGTTATGCTAATTTCTAATGAAATAATTCTGGCAATGTACATTGGTATATATAATCCATGGTTTTCTGTTACCTGCCTGGCAAGCTTTGCATTAAAGCCTGGTACCAAGACACAATAATCCTTACCCCACATGAGGACCTTTTGATGATGGGAAGTTTGGGCACAGTGAAAGCCAAGGAGGAGATCTTTGGAAATGGGGATGAAGACTTTGTCCTGTTTTCTTTGAATCCTGCAAGGAGAATGGCCACTCACCTGTTCCTTCATGACCTGAGATGGACTGTGACCATGGGATGGGCCCTTTCTGAGAGTTGCTGTCCAGAGAAGGATTCTTCTAGTGGCTTTGGCAGATTTGGGTCCACCCATGTCTTTCCATCCTCTGCAGCCCGGGCCATGAGGGGGGCTTGGCTCGTCTGCCTGTGCCCCAGGCCTACACTGGGTCATCAGGGTGCTGGGCTTTGTTTTGCAGCTTCCCAGACCAGGAGGTGCGTCGTATGGCTGTCCAGTGGATTGGCTCGCTCTCAGACGCCGAGCTGCTGGACTACCTGCCCCAACTGGTGCAGGTGGGTGGACTGGCCTTTCTTCCAGCCCTCTCGGTCCAAGCCTAAAGGCCCTGGTGGTCAATCAGTCTGCATCCTGCCCCTGGGAACCCAGGGTCCCCAATGGGATAGTAGCAGGTGTGGATTAGGGACAGTGAATAAAGCTTCATATGCTCTCTCTCCTTTTCCCCTAAACAGGCCCTAAAGTATGAGTGCTACCTGGACAGCCCTTTGGTGCGCTTCCTCCTGAAACGAGCTGTCTCTGACTTGAGAGTGACTCACTACTTCTTCTGGTAAAACTGTATGCAAAGAGGTGGGAGGGAGACATGAGTCCTTCCCCAGAGCACGTTCACTCTCAGGCATGCTGAGTTGTCTGGGTCCCAGCATGCTGCTGCCTTCCTTGGCAGCTTTGGGCTAGCATCTTTATTTATTTGTTTGTTTATTTAATTTATTTTTTGGGTTAGCATCTTGTTCTCAGGGGGTCTTAGTTCACCCCACTCTAGCCCAGTGAGGATCCTGCCTACACCTCCCTGCCACCCGCTCATGGCAAAAATCTAAAGGAGAGATAGGCGATGGGGGTCGAGCCCTACTTAAAGCCACCGTGGCACAGACCTGGATATGGGCTCGGATGAGCACCTCTGTGGGGGCTGTGCATACCGAGCACATTTTCCCTCCCAAGTTTGGGATGGGTATTGCAGTGATTTGGAACTGGGTCTACCCCACTCTCCCAACACCTGCCTTTGCCTGTGATCCTTTGAGCGTCCTGACCCCCCACTCTCCTCTGCGCTACAGGTTGCTGAAGGACGGCCTCAAGGATTCTCAATTCAGTATCCGCTACCAGTATCTGCTGGCAGCCTTGCTGTGCTGCTGTGGTAAGGGGCTGAGAGAGGAGTTTAACCGCCAGTGCTGGCTTGTCAACACCCTGGCCAAGCTGGCCCAGCAGGTTCGGGAGGCCACGCCCTCTGCACGGCAGGTGAGTGGGGCAAGACTGCCTCTACCATTTCTCACCCCAGGCTTCTGCAGCCAGTCATTAACTTTAGGCATCCTGATCAGCAGGATGGCACTTAACCATCTCAGATTTAGAGGCCAGCAGGAAGTGGCTCTGTCCATAAACTACAGGCCACAAACTGACACAGTCTGTGAGCTGGACACCACCCATGGATGTGTTTTGTCTAGCCTGCAAAGTATTAAAATTTTTATTTAACTGTTTGCCATAGAGGCACAGTTGTAAGCTATTAACTGCACAAGAGCACTCATTCAGAGGGGACAAGTGAGGGCTGAAATCCAGCTATACTATTTTTACTGGACTGTGAGTCACAGCTCAGAGCTGCAGCCAGAGGGGGCATCTTTATCTGTATACAGATGCACAAAGGTGCTATATAAGCCAGCAGTGTTCCTGGCTGCCAACATTTAAACAATGGGGGATTTCAGATTGAAGTCCAGATTGTTGGCTTCTCTTGGCAACAACCTGAGTAGCAGCTCACTTTTGAGCTGTAGCCTGGCCTCTCAGTGCACTGCAGCCAGCTTTGCCCTATCTCCCACCTACCTGGCCTCTATAGGTATCTGGGCTTGCTGCCCCTGCACTCTCCCAGGCTTGAGGTATGGGTGGGGTGGTTTCCCTTCTTAAAGATCTTCTGGAGGTTGTCGCCCTCCTGTTTTCACAACAGCTGCCACCGGGGGTCCACCCCTGGGAGAAGCCTGGTTCCGAGGAGAGCCCATGGGCCCCACCTCAGCCCCCAATCTTCCTCCTCCTCCCTCTCAGGGGATCCTCCGCACGGGCCTGGAGGAGGTGAAGCAGTTCTTTGCCCTGAACGGCTCCTGCCGCCTGCCGCTCAGCCCCAGTTTGCTGGTCAAGGGCATCGTGCCCAGGGTGAGTGGCTGGGGCGTTGGGGCTCTCAGAGTGGGGAGGGCTCTGTGGAGGTGGGACCTCTCCGATCTGGTTATTGAGAGGCATATTGTGGCCTTTTCCCAACCCCCAAAAGTGTATGGACTTTGGCCTGCAGCTGTGCAGGGTGGAGGAATTGGGTTAGAGGCTGGGTGCGTATCTCCACCTGATGATGGTGGGGATGAGGTTGGGGATGGTGATGATGCTGGCAGCTTCCACCTGTCATTTACTGAGCACTTTCTCTGTACCTGGCACCATCCTCAGTGCTTTAGGTCACTTATCTCATCTCGTCCTCACAACCCCGTGAAGTCGTTACCATTTTACAGAGGAATAACTGAGTGTAGATGGAACATGACTGACCAGAAATCACACAACTAATAAATTGTGGGCAGAATGAACTAAGGAATGAGCGATCAGGTGCTGGAGTTGAGGTCATACACTAACCAGGATGGTGACAGAAGGGAGGGAAGGAAAGAATGGGGTTCATGAGAAATCTGGAAGCACAACAAGCAGGTGCTGGGTGGACCGGCAGCTGGAAGGGCGGGCGGCATCTTGCTGCAGAGCACAGAGCAGTCATTTTCCTCCGTGGACATGGGCCCCCCATGGACCCTGATCACTCACTACTCTTTTTGCTGTGACAGGATTGTTCCTACTTCAACTCTAATGCGGTTCCCCTCAAGCTCTCCTTCCAAAATGTAGATACACTGGGTGAGAACATCCGTGTCATCTTCAAGGTGAGCGTACTTCGCGTGAGCCTGGTAGGGCCAAGGTGGTGGAGAGGAGAGGAGGGAGCACAAGGGTGGGAGAGGAAGGTCCGGGGCACCTAGCTGTTTAACTGTTTATGCTGTCCATGCTGCCTTTCTAATATATGAAAGACCATCAGGTGAAAGAGGAAATAGGCTAATTCTGTGGGGCTTCAGAGTGCTGAGAGGTGTAGAGAGGCAGCTGACTTCTCAATATACAAAAGTGCTTTCCAGGAGGGAGAGCCACCCCAACAATGAATGGGTAAGGTAGTGATCTGCTTGTTCCTGGGAGTATTCAAGCAGAGGCTGACTGGCCATGTGGTAGGGATGTTGAAAAGGAAATTAATATAGCAGATGTGGATTGGACTCCTTTCTAACTCTGGTACATCTGAAATTGTAAAAAGTAAATGATAGTCTCAGAGCATATAATCTAGTAGGGAAGCCAAAACTCACATACATGATCTAGCAACTTACAATACATGTCTGCTGTAAGTTCCAAATCCCTGGTATAAAAGTTCAAGGAGAAAAAAGACCTGATGATCAGAGAAGGCTTCATGAGGAAGCTGAACCTGAATCCAATTCAGCTAGAGGGAAGGGCCAGCGGCCACCTCGGCACTGATGGTCATTGAACCATCTCTGGTTCTTTGGCCTAGTGTGAGCTGAGTGAGCAGATCAGAGGGGTGAGCTGGGCACCCAGGGCAGTCCCTCATTGTCGCTGTAGTTTGGGCCCAGGGATCCCATGTGGGAGCCGTGGGAGGTGGCGGAGATGGACTTTGGCTCTTCCAGCTCAGATGCCACTCTTCCTCCATCCAGTGTGGGGACGACCTTCGCCAGGACATGCTGACCCTGCAGATGATTCGTATCATGAGCAAGATCTGGGTGCAGGAGGGGCTGGACATGCGCATGGTCATTTTCCGCTGCTTTTCCACTGGCCGGGGGAGAGGTCAGTCAGGAGGGAGGGGGTGTGGGTAGGCGGATGGTGCTGGGGGGACCCTTTGCTTGATTCCTCTGCCCTTTCCCTAAGATGAACTGTGTAGTTCTCCAGTAAGATGAAAAAAGGAAGATTATTTTCATTAGAAGCTGTTTGATAGCATTAAAAAAAGAAGGCAGGGGAGAGAAACTATTAAAAAATAAGACAAACTTGGAGACACAACAACCATTGTGCAGACTTTATTTGGATCCCGATTCAGACAAACCAACTTTAAAAAGACACTATTTTGAGGCAAATGTGGAATTTAAGCATGGACTGGGTATGCGATTATACTAAGGAATGATTGTTAATTTTTTGGCTGTGATGATTGGCATAATGGCTAATGTCCTTTTTAGTTATATACTCGAAGTATGTCTGAGTGAAATGACATATCTGGGATTTGCTTTAAAATACTCCAGCCAGGAAAAGAAAACAAACAAACAAACAAAAAAACAGGGGTCAGGTGAGAGTGAAATAGATGAAACAGGATTAGCAAAATGTTGACATATTTTTGAAGCTGGGTGATGGTTACCGGCAACTTCATAATACCATTCTCTCTCTCTATTTATATATTTGAAATTTTCTGTAGTAAAAGTGAAAAGTGAAAAAGGAGCAGCAGGTATGCACTAGGGAAACTAAAATGTCACGGCATGGAATATGAGACATGGGGAATGACCTTCCTTTCTGCCATTCTCCTTTTGCCCAGTTTTGTGCCTTTATCATCAGACATTGTCCAACTGCCCTAGAGCTTAATTTATAGGGAAGCATCTCAAAAAAGCACTTGCGGTGACCTCCCTGCAGTCGCCTTTGCTCTGCTCCTTCCTCTCACAGGGATGGTAGAGATGATCCCCAACGCCGAAACCCTGCGCAAAATCCAGGTGGAGCATGGGGTGACCGGCTCCTTCAAGGACCGGCCCTTGGCCGACTGGCTGCAGAAGCACAACCCTGGGGAAGAGGAGTATGAGAAGGTAGGAGCAGGGCCCAGAGCACACCAAGCCTTTCTCTGGCACCTAGCTGTCTTACATAAGACCTGTGCACGCACAGAGAAGACGGCCCAGCCTCGCTGGGAGGAAGGAGACACTTTCTTGGCTGACTGGTGGGTCAAATGACTGTTTTAAAATGACTGAGAGGGAAGTGGGTGTGGCTCAGTGGATAGAGCCATATGGGAGGCCTGGGTTCGCGTCCCGAGGGCACGCCGGCCTGAGCAGTGTGGTGGGCTGATGCAGCAACCTCAGGCAGGAAGCGGGTGTGGCGCAATGGATAGAGCACCCGTTTACCA
>JAQZBX010049849.1:0-19812 GCA_029593785.1 Cabassous unicinctus
AGAAGAGCATCCTATAACATCATTGAAAGAATGGAAAGAGGAGACTGCCCATCTGCAGTGAAGTTGATGAGTAGAGCACGCCACTCTGTGGAGGATGGTGCATCTCCTCCACTGGCAGCGCAAGCCACCTCAGGAGCTATTCTGTGGCTGGAGCTGGAAGTTCCATTTCCCAAATATGAAGGAGGAAGAGATGGTTGGCCACTGACTTCAGCTACTGATTACTAAACTTGGCTGGCTGAAGTATAATCCCAAGAACAGCTAAAGTTTGAACTTGTCCAAGTCAGACAGAGGCTGGTAGCAGCCATTTTAACTCCAACCCCAGCATGAGGGGAAGCAGGGCTGATTGAAAAACACAATGATGCTAAGGACTGGCTTCTTTCCAGCCAGATTGGATAGCAGCCCTAGCCTAGGCTCCAGCCCCACCTCTGGCAGGGAGGAAGTTGATGGGACCTTTACCAGCCTCTCCAGGTAACTGCAGGCACTTTTGGCCAACACAGACTGAATAGTCAGACATGTGGGGCTCCATTGCCACCTCCCAGTAGGATAGGAGAAGATCTGTGTTTCTTCAACCTATCTGGGCAACTGCAGAAACTTTTGGTCTGCAGAAGCTGTTTTGCTGAGCACCTTCTGTTCCATCTCCACCCCTCCACTCCCATAGGATAGGAGGAGGCCAGTGTTTATTCAGCCTCTCTGGACAACTGTAGGCACTTTCTGCCTGTACAGTCTGGATACTTGGACACCTGTAGCTCCATCCCCATGCCCAAGTAGGATAAGAGGGGGCTGGTGTTTCCTCAGCCTTTCTGGGCAATGGCAGGCATGGACTGGACAGGTGGGCAACTGTGGATCCACCCCCACCCCCAATAGGATAGGAGGGGGCTAGTGTTTTCTCAACCTTTATGGGCAATGGCAGTCACTTTCAACCTACATGGACTGAATTGTTGGGTGCCTGTGGTTCCATCCCAAACCCCTAAGGGGCAGAAGGGATAGTATTCCCTCAGCCTCTCAGGGCAACTGCAGGTGCATTCAGCCTACATGGATCAGATTGTTGGGCACTCCAGAGGGTCCATCCCCTCTCCTGGCATATAAGCGATATCCAATAAGATTAAGTGCCAATTTCTCATCAGAAACCATGGAGGCAAGAAGGCAGTGGTATGGTATATTTAAGATACTGCAAGAGAAAAACTGCCAGCCAAAAATCTTATATCCAGCAAGATTGTTTTTTAAAAATGAGGGTGAGTTGGAATATTCACAGATAAACAGAAACTGAGAGAGTGTAACCAAGAAAGACTGGCCTTTCAGGAAATACTAAAGGGAGTGCAACATCTTGAAAACAAAAGAGATTATATCAGTAAAAATAACTAAAAATGTAAAAAAGAGTGGTGAAAATAAAATATGACATAAAACTCAAAGGTCAAAATGGGTGAAATAAGAACTGCCTTTACAGTAATAACATTGAAAGTTGATGGATTAAACTCTCCATTCAAAAGACACAGATGTGGAATAGATAAGAAAAGATGAGCCATCTATATGCTGTCTACAAGAGACTCACTTTAGACTCAAGGATACAAATAGATTGAATGTAAAAGGTAGAAAAAGATATTCCACAAATGGAGTAACAAAAACAAACAAACAAAAAAAAGCTGGAGTTGCTATACTTATATCAGATGAAATAGACTTTAAAAGTAAAACTATTATTAGAGACAAGGAAGGGTATTATATATTAATAAAAGCAGCAATTCACCAGGAAGAAATAACAATCATAAATACATATGCACCTAACCAGGATGCCACAAGATACATGAGGCAAACACTGGAAAACTGAAGGGAGAAATAGATGTCTCTCTACAATAATATTTGGAGACTTCAATACGTCACTCTCAGCATTGGACAGAACATCTGGGCAAAGGATCAATAAAGAAACAGAGAGCTTGAGTAATATGACAAATGGACTAAAAACCTAATAGACATAAACAGAACATTGCATCCTCAAACAACAGGATATACATTCTTCTCAAGAGCTCATGGATCTTTCTCCAGGATAGACCATACATTGGGTCACAAAGCAGATCTTAACAAATTCAACAAGATCAAAATTATACAAAGCATTTTCTCTGATCATAATGGAGTAAAGCTGGAAATCAGCAAAAGGCAGCAAAAGGGAAAATTCACAAATATATGGAGATTAAACAACACACTCTTAAATAATCAGTGGGTCAAGGAAGAAATTGCGAGAGAAAACAATAAATACCTCGAGATGAATGTAAACAAGAACATAACATATCAGAAACTATGGGATGCAGCAAAGGCAGTGCTGAGAGGGAACTGTATAACCCTCAATGCTTACGTTAAAAAAGAAGAAAGGGCTAAAATCAATGACCTAACTAAACAACAGAAGGAACTAGAAAAAGAACAGCAAACTATTCCCAAAGCAAGTAGAAGGAATGAAATAAGAAAGATCAGAGCAGAAATAAATGAAATTGAGGGAAAAAAAAAACAATAGCGAGAATAAACAAAACCAAAAGTTGTTTCTTTGAGAAGATTAACAAAATTGACAGAAATTTACCTAGACTGACAAAGATAAAAAGAGAGAAGATGCAAATAAATAAAATAAAAAATGAAAACGAGGACATTACTACTGACCCCACAGACATAAAAGAGATCATAAGAGGATACTATGAGCAATTGTATTCCAACAAATTGGACAATATAGACGAAATGGAAAAATTCCTAGGAATATATAAACAACCTATGCTGACCCTAGAAGAAATAGAAGACCTCAACAAACCAATCACAATTAAAGAGATGGAAACAGTCATCAAACATCTCCCCAAAATGAAAAGCCCAGGACCAGATGGTTTCACAGATGAATTCTACCAAGCATTCAAAGAAGATTTAGTACCAATCCTACTCAAGCACTTCCAAAAACTTGAACAAGTAGGAATGCTACCAAACTCATTCTATGAAGCCAATATTACCCTAATACCAAAGCCAGTTAAAGATATTACAAAAAAAAAAAAAAAGAAAGAAAATTACAGACCCATTTCCCTAATGAATATGGGTGCAAAAATCCTCAACAAAATACTTGCTAATTGAATCCAACAACGCATTAAATGAATTATTCATCATGACCAAGTGGGTTTTATACAAGGCATGCAAGGGTGGTTCGACACAAGAAAATCAATCAGCATAATACACCACATTAATAAATCAAAGAAGAAAAATCACATGATCTTATAGATCGATGCAGAAACGGCATTTGACAAGATACAGCATCCATTTTTGAAAAAAATACTACAAAAGATAGGAATTGAAGAAAACATTCTCAACATTATAGAGGCCATATATGAAAACCCCACAGCTAACATTGTACTCAATAGTGAAAGACTGAAAACTTTCCCATTGAGATCAGGGACAAGACAAGGATGCCCACTGTCACCACTGTTGTTCAATATAGTGCTAGAGGTTCTAGCTGGAGCAATCAGGCAAGAAAAAGAAATGAAAGGCATCCAAATCAGAAAGGACAAAAGAAAACTTTTGCTATTCACAGATGATATGATTCGACACCTAGAAAGTTCCAAAAAATCTACAACAAGCTAGTAGAGCTAATAAATAATTTCAGTAGTGTGTCAGGATGCAAGATCAATATGCAAAAATCAGTGGTGTTTCTATATACTAGTAATGCACAATCTGAGGAGGAAGTCAGGGGGAAAATTCCATTTACAGTAGCAACTAAAAGAATCAAATATTTAGAAATAAACTTAACCAAGGATGTAAAGCACATGTATTCGGAAAACTACAATGCATTGCTAAAAGAAAATTTTAAAGACCTAAATAATTGGAAGAACATTCTATGCTCATGGATTAGAAGATTAAATATCATTAAGATGTCAGTTCTACCCAAATTGATATACAGATTCAATACAATACTGATAAAAATTCTACCAGCAATTTTTAAACAAATGGAAAGCACAATTATCAAATTTATTTGGAAGGGTAAGGGGCTCCGAATAACTAGAAACATCTTAAAAAGGAAAAGCGAAGTTGGAGGACTCTCATTTACAGACTTTAAATCATATTACTTAGCTACAATGGTAAAAACAGTATCATACTGGCATAAAAATAGACATATAGATCAATGGAACCGAATTGATGGTTCAGAAATAGACCCTCACATCTATGGTCAAGTGATTTTTGATAAGCCTGTCAAATCCATCCAGCTGTATTAGAACAGTCTATTCAACAAATGGTCCTGGTAGAACTGGATATCCACAGCCAAAAGAAAGAAAGAGGACCCCTATGTCACACCTTATACAAAAATTAACTCAAAATGGATCAAAGACCTAAAAATAAAAGATGGAGCCATAAAGTTCCTAGAAGAAAATGTAGGAAAACATCTTCAAGACCTGGTGGTAGGTGGTGGATTCTTAAACCTTACACCAAAAGCACTAGCAATGAAAGGAAACATGGATAAATGGGACCTCCTCAAATGTAAACACTTTTGTGATTCAAAGGACTTTGTCAAGAAGGTGAAAAGGCAGTAACCACTAAATGAGGGAAAATATTTGGAAACCACATATCTGATAAGGGTTTGATTTCCAATCTATATAAAGAGATCATACAACTCAACAATAAAAGAGAAAGCAATCCAATTTAAAAATGGGCAAAAGACTAAAATAGGCATTTCTCCAAAGAGGAAATACAAATGGCCAAAAAGCACATGAAAAAAAATGTTCAATATCACTAGCTTTTAGGGAAATGGAAATCAAAATGACAATGAGATATCATCTCACACCGCATAGAATGGCCATTATTTAAAATACAGAAAACTGTCCTGGAGAGGATGGAGATAAATAGGGACACTCCTTCACAGTTGGGGGGTTTGTACAATGGTGCAGCCTCTGTGGAAGACAGTTTGGCGGTTCCTCAAGAAGCTAAATACAGAAATGCCATATGATCCCACAATTCCTCTGCTTGGAATATATCCAGAAGAACTGAAAACTGTGACATGAATAGACATCTGCACACCAATGTTCATAGCGGCATTATTCACAATTGCCAAAAGATGGAAACAACCCAAGTGTCCATCAACCAACGAATGGATAAACAAAGTGAGGTATATAAATACGATGGAATACTATATTGCAAGAAGAAGAAATGAAATTGGGACACATATGAGAGAGAACATGGATGAATCTTGAAGACATTATGCTAAGCGAAATAAGCCAGACACAAAAGGACAAATATTGCATGATCTCGCTAATATGAACTAAATATGAAGAATAAATACATGGAGTTAAAACCTAGTGTATAGGTTATTAGGAGATAAGAGGAGGGCTGTGAAGGAGTACTGATGCTCAAAGTATGTAGTAGTTTTAGTTAACTTGATTGTAAAAGTGTAGAAATGTATAGAGTTGATGGTAACACATTACGGTAGGTAGCAGCTGATTTATAAATGAGATTGTAGCTGAAAAGGGTAGTCTAGGTAACACATTATAGTAGGTAGCAGCTGATTTATAAATGAGATTGTAGCTGAAAAGGGTAGTCTAGGTAACACATTATGGTAGGTAGCAGCTGATTTATAAATGAGATTGTAGCTGAAAAGGGTAGTCTAGGGATGTAAGTGTCAATTGAAAGAAAACTAGAAAATAATCTAGGAACTGAATAACACAGTGAACCTAGAGGTGGATGAGAATTGTCGTTAATAAGACAAGAATGTCATTTTGTGAACTAGAACAGATATACATCACTATTGCAGGGTGGTGGGAATGTGGAGAAGCATGGGAAAAAATACAATTAATGTAACCTGTGGACTATAGTTAACATCAACACTGTAATATTCTTGCATCAATGCCAAAGATGTACTGTGTTAATAATGGGGAGTATGGGAAAAAA
Organism: Cabassous unicinctus; assembly: GCA_029593785.1. NCBI lineage: Eukaryota > Metazoa > Chordata > Mammalia > Cingulata > Chlamyphoridae > Cabassous > Cabassous unicinctus. The sequence goes on from JAQZBX010049849.1 coordinate 5,893, forward strand.
TATGCCAAATGTACACTATGAACCATATTTAGTGTTACTAGTCTAATGATGTTATCTCATAATCTGTAATAAATGTTCCACAACAGTGTGGTGTGTTGGTAAAGGGTTGCTGTATGGGAATTCTACACATGTGCATGATTGTTTTGTAAGCTTACAACTTCTGTAGTAAAAAAATATATTTTTTAAAAATTCAAGCAAAAGGTGAAAGACACTGAGTTTCTGTTCTGTGTTTCTCCGGGATTTCACTCCATGTAATTGCTCATGATAGTATGTGAAATGAAAAAAAGCAAAATGATAACTTGTATAGACATTATGACCTTTAATTAAACAATTTGCATTATAGGTAAGTAATGATATTTATGTGTGTGTGTTTGTATATTTCTTTTGGTTGTACCCCAGAACTTCTGGTTCCCATTTGTGGAAGTCAGTGCTAGACCATTATTCTAAGATATATAGAGATTTATTGTGTATTTGGCCCAGGCCTCCTTTTATATTTGAATAGTGGTAAAATTACTAGAAAATCAGTCAAAATACATCAGCTAGCCCATCATCTATCAGTTGACATCTTCTGAGATGCTCAGTCTTGTACAGACCACTTGTGCCCAAGAAAATAGATGGGCTGGTTCTAAGGCCCATTGATTGGTTCCAAGGCCCATTGATTGGGAAGGCTGGTTCCAGGGCCCTTTGATTGATTGGGATTCTCTGTATTCCTCCAAGACTTAGCACATAGTTTCAATTACTGCTAACTTGCCACCCCAAAACTTAGTGGCTTAAAACAAAAATGATCATTTGTTCCTATCAGTCTTGAATTTGCTGAGTTGGGCTGGTGGTTCTGGCTTAGGGTCTCACATCCAGTGAAAGTCAGCTGGTGGGTGGAGCTTGAATAGATAGGGAAGCAGCAGACAGCTGGAGCAGCCAAGAGCAGTCTGCACATCTTTCTCTCTCTTCCTATAGATTTGGGTCTTCTCCATGTGGTCTCTCATGGGATAACTGGAGTTCCCTCCCAGCATGGCCACCTCAAGGCAGTCAGACTGCTTACATGCATCTCAGGGCTCCAAGCAACAAGGTGGAAGCTGAATTGCCTTTGAACAACTATGACACTAGCCATAGAAGCCACATAGCGTCATCTCTGCCATACTCAAATGGCCAAAACAGTCACAACAGATTCCCTAATTTTAAGAGGAAGAGATATAGACTCCACCTCTCAATGGAAAGAGTGTCAAGTTCCATTGGAAAAAGAGTATGAGGGACAAAAGATAATATTGTGTCTGTGAATGGACATCACAGTGCATCACACGAGTCCTCATCCCTGTTGGTAACGCAACTACTACTATTCTACTCCTCTTCATTGTTTAAGACCCGGCCACCTAGATACTCGGGCTTTTATTACATTTTACACACATTCAAATCATGTACTCTTTGTACAGGTCCTCTCTCCAGTGGTCCTGTAAACTCCCTGAGGTTTGGGTCCTGTGTCATCCATTTTCTCATCTCTATCTTACCAATTTTAAAAAGGTTTAAAATGACATTTATAAAATTCCTTAATAATATGGAAAGTACTTAGGATAGCAATATAATGACAAACGCAGTACACCAAATCACACACATATTTTGGTCTCTGTCACCTGGAAGGGTGGGGAATTGAAGGAGGAACAGACTCTAAACGACCCACAGCAGTGATTTCTGGAGCAGGAACTATGCATGCTACTCAATTTATTATCTAAAACTTCCTAAGTTTTCAATAATTAGAATAAGCAAGTTCATAGAGTCAGAATCTAGACTATAGGGTACTGGGGAATTGGGTGGGGATAGAGAATGGAAATTGAAGGCTTAAAATGTACAGGCCTCCTATTTGGAACAGTAGAAATGTCTTGGTAATGGATGGTGGTGATGGTAGCACAACATGGTGAATGTAATTAACAGCACTGAAACATATATCTGCATGTGGCTAAAGGGAAAATATTAAGTTGTATATATGGTAACAGAATTTTTTTTTAAAAAATCCCAGACTCCTCAGGATGGGGGGAAGAGCTATGGACTAGAGTGGACTTACTGGTATTCTACTATAGACATATTGTGATTCAAGCAATGGAAGAAATTACAGCATTGATGTGGAGCCAGTGGCCACTGGAGGCTCTGGGGGCAGGGAGAGGGAAAAGCAGCTGTAATACGGGGGCTTTTTCAGGACTTGGGAATTGTCCTGCGTGACATAGCAATGACAGATATAGGCCATTGTATACCATCATATAACATGCAGAACTGTGTGGGAGAGAGTGTGGTCTACAATGTGAACTATGGTCCATGTTTAATGGCAAAGCCCCAGGATGTGTATATCAATTACAATTAATGTGCCACACTAACAAAGGATGTTTATGCGGGAGGTTGTGGGAGGTGGGGCATATAGGAATCCCTGTATTTTTGTGTAACATTTATATAATCTAAGTATCTTTTCTTTTTTTTAATATTTATTTATTTATTTATTTATCCCCCCCTTGCTGCTTGTGTTTGCTGTGTCCATTTGCTGTGTGTTTTTTCTGTGTCTGCTTATCTCCCCCTTGCTGTGAGGTCTTGCTGCATCAGCCCACCATGCAGCGCGGGCCAGCCTGCCCTCACAAGGAGGCCCCGGGAAGCGAACCCGGGGCCTCCCATATGGTAAATGGGAGCTCTATCGATTGAGCCACACCTGCTTCCCTCTAAGTATCTTTTTAAAAAAATAAAAAAATAAAACAAATTAAAAATAATAATATTACTGTAAATGCAAAAAAAAAAAAATCCATGGAACTGTACTACACAGTGAACCTTAAGTTAAACCATGGATTTTAGTTAATAGTACAATTATTAAAATGTGCTTTTTCCAGTTGTAACAAATGTACTATACCCACCCAAGAGCAGTATATGGGAATCCTGTATTTTATGCATGATTATTCTGCAAACCCACAACTTCTCTCATTAAAAAAATTACAAAAAAGAGAAAGAAACAGGTGCTCTCTGATCTCGGATCACATGCTGTAAATAGGATGTAAACTGGGATTTGCTCATTGCCATATTTGCTAACCGTGAGGAAATCCCTGCCAAAAAGTGAAGTCAGCTTAGGGAAAGCAAAGTGCATGGATGCAGAAGGAGACAAAGAGGGAAAGAACTTTGCCTGAAGCCAGTTTCAATGTCTTACTTTCCCAATTATATAATAAAGTCTCATTTTTAGAGTCTCAAAAAATAAAAAAAATAAAAAAATAAAACAGTAAAATATTCTATGCCCAAGCCCAGAATAGACTAAATCAGAAGGCTGTGTCTGCGAAGTACTGTTTTTTTTTAAAGGACTCGTTTCCATCTGGATGAGCTACGCCACACCAGACTGAAGCATTCACCCTCTCCGCACACACACTGGGCACAAAAGAACAGGAGTACCCTTGAAATGTCACCTTTCAAAAGCTGCCAACCCGAGATTTGTGGCATTGAAACCATGTTTAAAATTGCTTTGCTAGTTCATCCACTGTACATACTTCTGCTCTAATCTGAGTCTCAAATTTCTAGGTCTTTCTTACAGTAAAAGAGGGAAAATTAAAATCCCCTGCATAACTCCCCAAGTCACTAGCTGTCTGATTGTTTCTGCCTTAAAGGGCTGTTGGAGGAATTAAATGTGATGATTCTTGAATAGCACTTAGAATATCAGTATTATTTTTCATCTATGATAAAGAGTGTCTTAGATTGGCTCCTTAAGAAGTAGACCCTGACACAAGGATGTGAGAGCAGGTGGTTCATTTGTGTGATCCCAGCGGAAAAGTGGGGAATTAAGACAGGAAAGGGAAGGAGGTCAGTACTGTGCCATCTGTGGGCAAATGGGGCTCAGACCTGCTGGGGACCTCTGAGAATCTAGGCAGAACATAACAGTGTTGTTCCTTTTGGGGTTTGAAGAAGCTGGATTTTTCTTCTCTAGCTCCCATCATTACTTGTAGAGTGCTGTTCCCCAGGACACCAACTCCCCTGCACGTTTGAGCTGACCCACACCTGTAGACTGAGCACATCTGTGGGCTGAGCACACATGAGCAAGCCATCTGGCAGAAACCCAGGAAGCTGTGAGTGAGCCTGGGAAGGTGAGTTCATGGCAGTGGCCCTCAATTTGAAGGTGCATCAGAATCACCTGGTGAGCTCATTAACACATGGATCAGAGATTCTGATCCAGTAGGTCTGGGTAGGGTCAGGTGCTACTGATACTGTAGGTTCAGGAACAAATTTGGGGGAACCACTGGCCTTGTAGATAAAGGTGGAGCTTCAATGGTTTCTGCTACAGAGAGCTTGCTAGGAAAATCTTCAGAGTGACCAGTCTATGGGTGAGGATAGTGGATGAAATTCAGAGAGAAGAGAGATGATGGAGCAAGGGGGGAGTGGGAAGTGAAATGATGTTGCATTTTTTTTTCTTTCTGCCTGTAAAGAATATAATCCAGTGGATGAGCTGTAAGTTTCCATTCCTGAGTATCATCTTTCTTTATAATGGAGAAAAAGATCCAGTTTTTGAAAATCATGGTGGACATGGTAGACTTGACAGTTCTTAATCTTTTCCTATAGCCATGTGTATGAGGAACAATGGCCCCAAGCATGACACATTCCCATGATGTGCCTCGATTTTGACCAAAATCTCTCACATCTTGTGAACTGGTAAAGCACTCTAAACATTTATAATCACCGTGGTAAAAGTACAGAACATCTTAATGCAGGCTTCAGCAGGAGAAGGAAATAGGTTAATGTTTATTTACAATTCCAGCAATTCCACTCTTTCCAGGCCATTCAAGCATGTCTAGAGAAACGTCAGTCCTGAGAATTCAGGCAGGCTCTACAGTTTCTCTGAGGGTCTTCAGTGTTAGCACCATTCCTCAGGACAACTAGTGCAGTTCCACAGCCCTGAACCCAGCAGCCTCCTTCACTCATGCTGTGTGAACTTGTGGAATCTGTTGGGGTCCTGGGTTCTGTACTCTCTGGATCACAGGGATAGCAAGCTGGTTTCCTGGACTGCTTTAGCCTCATGTGTATAAGGAAATGCCCCTGAAGGAGGAAGTTGGGTTTCAGAAAGCTTCCTCATCTACAATTCTATGTCTGTTGGTGTGACACTTTGAAGTTCTTTTTTGAATCCCAAAAGATTATGTTCTTAAACTAATCAATTCCTGTGAGTGTGGGGCCTTTTGATTGCATTAAATTCAGTTAAGGGACCTTTGATTAGATCACTCGATAAGATTGCTTTAGGGCTTTTGATTGGATTACATCAGTAAAGCATAAGCCAGCTTGGGACTCTGCATTCTTGTTGGGTCAGATATAAACAGAAACACAGAGAATGAGAGACAGAGAGAAAGGAAGCTGCCGTATTGATCCTGCCATATGAGAGAGAGGACTGCAGGGAAACAGAGAAGCCCTTAGGGGCTGAGAGACGTCCCAGAGTCTGGAATCAGCAGAGCACAGAGGCATGGAAAGAGACCCCCAACAGTCTGGGCCCATGGACCAGCTCAAGACTGAGGAGATGAGCCCTGCCATATGCTAATCACCATGTGGCATGACACAAGGATCAACAGTAGCTGAATTGAGATAAAGAATCTCTGATGGTGCCTTGATTTGGGCATTTCATGGCCACAGAACTGTAAGCTTTTTTTTTTTTTTTAAGATTTTTAAATTTTTTTAAATCCTCCCCTCCCCCTGGGATGGCTCCCTTGTCTGTCTACTCACTGTGTCTGCTTGTCTTCTCTAGGAGGCACCGGGAACCAAACCTGGGACTTTCCACATGGGAGGCGAGTGCCCAACTACCTGAGCCACATCCGCTCCCCGCTGGCTGCGTCGTCTGCTGGTTGAGGCGGTTGTGGCATCTGCTCATTATGGAGGTTGCAGCGTCTGCTCATTGCGATGTCTGCTTGTTGCAGCATCTGCTCATCTTCTTCAGGAGGCACCAGGAACCAAACCCGGGATCTCCCATGTAGGAGGCGGGCGCCCAACTGCTTGAGCCACATCTGCTCCCTGGAACTGTAAGGTTTTACCATAAATAAATCCCCTTTATGAAAGCCAACATATTTCTGGTACTTTGCATTGGCAGCCCTGTGGCAAACTAAGACTTGGTGAGGGCTTTTGGATGACAGGCCAACTCCTTTCTGTAAGAGAGCCATAAGGCTCTGTCTCTGGTCTCTACATCTCTTGAACCTACTCTTGGCAGGGAGTAATGTTGTTATAATGCTATCTAAAATTAGCTCTAATTTTAAACAAGGAAATAAATCTCCAGCATTGGCCGTTCTTGTATTAGTAACAAATTGCTTTTGGCCTACTTCCCATCTGATTGTGACACACAGGTGTGTAATGGATCAGATCCATGCCAGGGACCGCTGGCGAAACCAGTGCCAGAGCAAGTTTTCCAATAAGGATGGTTTAGCGCAGTATTTAGTAATATGAATCCCCAAATACCACTAGAAACGCAGGATCATGGCATGTTAAAGGTATAAGAAGGTTAAAAATTAGACCATGTAATCTCTTTAGGAGAACAATGAGAAATCAGAGGTCCTGAGGCTTAAAGGGGCTGACTCAAGATCTCAAAGTTGATTATCAGGGAGGTGAATGGAAACTTGGATTCCAAGCTCTGCATCCATCTAACCTAGACATCTCAGACTCATATGTGACCCGTTTCTCCCCTAAATAAAACTGTCTTCATGTCCTGCCACTTTGTCTTTTATGGGTCCTATCTTCTTCAGTTCTCCCAGGCTGTCATTGCCTCTCAGCCCTTCACTCACTCTTGCATTTTTCCGTGAACTACCACCCAGCAGTCTTCCTAATGTTCATCTTTATCTGCTTCAACCCACCAGGCATTCTATGTCCAAACTCAACTTCCCCAGTATCACTATTTATTTGTCTTTCATAAAGTGAGGCAATCCTCAGTTCTAGAGGCAGCCAATTAAAAAGCAATTCTAATACAGATTGATAGAAAGATAGATGGATGGATAGAATGATATGGCAAATGTGGAACAATGTTGAAAGTTGGTGGATCTGGGTATCTGGAGGGTGGGTATGTTGGATTCTCTGTACGGATTTTGTACTATTTTTTCAACTTTCCTGTAAGTTTGAAATTATTTCAAAAATTAAAAATTAAAAAATATAGAAGCAATTCCACATAAAATGACTCTCAGTAGCTTCGTTTGTAGATGTTATTAGGACTAGAGAGCAAGATTTAAAAAATTGATACAACTCCTTCAAGAGTAACAAATATTTTTCTGGGAAAACACTATCAATACTGGACATGGACACTGACTTGAAGCTTCGGCATCCCAGTGGGATGGCGCTGGAGTGTGATGTCACTATTATTTTATGGTGTGAGAACAGCATGTGAGCCTGAACCAGAGGCCATTTATGTGGAAGCATCACAGCACTGAACCAAGAAGCAAAGAAAACCTCTAAATGAGGGGAGCAGTCCTCCATATGGAGACTCCAAGAATATTCACCGACTATCAAGCCTGCTTGGAGTTGGTCATTCCTTTCCTGAGACTTCTCTGTTAGCAACTTTCAGCAACCCTCGTGATCTCCTAAACTTTCATTTTAATCTCTTTCCTGATTGATCCATAAGGATTAAACTCAGTTGTTCTCTTTCTGTAACCCTCAACACCAGGAGCAATTGCTATTGTAACTTATGTCAGGGGAGGTTGAGCCGTGTAGAGCTGAAGCGGACTGGGACTCAGGATGACCACTGTCCAGGACAAGGTCTTTCTCATTCACTAGACCAGCTGGATCTATTTCCAGAACCGACCCCTTCCTCAGAGGTGTGTAAGTTAGCTGACCAACACCCTGTTTCTTGGTCTCCTTCTTGTGTCCTCTGATTTCCTGATAAAGTCACACTGACCCGATTTGCAATTTGCCATATACCTATAAGGTAAGTGTCAGAAATGTTTCCATAGTCACTAAGGCAGTTCTTGAACATCTGAGCTTTGAGTGCACTCAGAGCTGCATAATGCAAATGTGTTTCTATTATCTAAGCAACTGCCATCTAAGGTGGCAAGAATACAGAATATCATACTTAGCAGGATTTATTTATTTAAAATTGCTACTGGAGCCAGACCTTTTGCTCAGTCTGAAGGTAGGTAGTGGGGAGAGGATAAATCTGAATTCAATCTCTCAGGGTCCTCAAGGAACACATTCCCTGGCAGTAGAGAGAGATTTACTAAAAAATTCATAACACAGTACAGTCTGTGCTGTAGCAGAGCTTTGCATAAGCTTCTTTTTGGAGAGGTAGGTACTAAAATGCTGCCAATTTAATGAAAATCATAATTTTAAATAAGAAGCCATCAGAAAATCCAAGAAAAAATTTCAATATGAAAACAATGGACTACTTTTTGATAAGTTCTTTTGATTTTCTATTATTGAATACATATAATGTAAAAAAAAACTTCATGTGGTTCTTTGAGATAAGAAAGAAAAAATCTAATAAGTTACCTTAATCATCAAGAAACATATATAGCAACAGTTCAAAATGCAAATAAACTACACTTCAGGTTGATTCCAGAATACTATTGCTTTCAGAATGAAAGGAATGTGGGAAACATTTCAGGTAGTCTGAATCTGGGATCCCACACTAAACTTAGTAAAGAATAAACATTATTTTGGAATAATTTTAGATTTACAGAAAAATTGCAAAAGCAAGTCAGAGAGTTTCATAACCATCATATTACTTTTTCTATGTTAACATCTTATATTAATATGGTACTTTTGTCAAAACTAAAAAATTAATCTTAATACTTTACTATTAACTAAATTCTGGACTTTATTCAAATTTCACCAGGTTTTCCACTAATGTCTTTTTTTCTAATCCAGGATACAATCTAGGATTCTTATTGCATGCAGTTTTCATATCTCCTTAGTCTATGGCTATTTCTCAGCCCTTCCTTGTTGGTCATGACCTTGACAATTTTGAGGAGTACTGGTATGATGCTTAGGCTAATGTGTCAACTCAGCCAGATAATTGTGCCCAGTTGTTTGGTCAAGCAAGCACTGGGCTAATTGTAACTTTAATTATCAGTAAGTTGATTGCATCTATAGCTGATTACATCTACCATCAACTGAGGAGTTTGCCCTCAGCAATGAGTGTCATCTCATTCAATCAGTTGAAGGCCTTAAAAGGAGAAGTGATTTCAGCATTCAAAGAGAATCCCCATCTCTACTTCAGATAGCCAGTGTCTCCTGGGGAATTCAACAAGGACCTTCATCTGAGTCCCTGGCTTGCAGCATTCCCTATGGAATTTGGACTTGTGCATCCCCACGGTCCCGTGAGACAATTTTCTAAAACCTCATACTATTTGCAGATATCTCCAGCCGGTTCTGTTTCCCTAGAGAACCCTGCCTAATACAGCTGGTCAAGTATTTTATAGACTGTTCCTCAATTTTGTTTTGCCTGGTGTTTTTCTCATGATTAGACTGAGATTATGGGTTTTGAAGAAGAATATTACAGGGCTGGAGTGCTCTTCTCATCACATCATCTCACAGGTTACATGGTATTCTACATGACCCATTACTCGTGCTGTTAACCTTGATCATTGCTTTTAAAGTGATGTCTGCCAAGTTCTTCCACTGTAAAGTTACTATCTTTTCCTTTTCATGCTCTATTCTTTGGAAACAAGTAACTAAATCCAGCCCACATTTAAATGAAGGGGGGGGATTAAGTCTCACCTACATCTATTATTAGAGAGGAAAATACCTACATCTATTATTTGGAATTCTTTTGTAAGGAAGGTTTGTCTCTTCTCCCTGTTTACTTTTTCAGCCCTATATTTATATGTACTAATGTATTTATTTTATACTTTGGGCTATAATTCATCACTGTGTTATTTACAAAGTTTTATCATAACAGAGATGGGAAACTATTTACTCTGCTTGTGGAGGAGTTGGGCAGCTCTGTGTCTTAAGGGCAGCAGTGTCAAAAAGATAGAACAAGAAGGAGGACATCCATCCTAGCTAACAGGAAACTATGCCTTCATGACATAAGGTACATTTTCAATTTGGTTTGTTTTGATATTCTTTTTTGAGAGCTTTGGGTTTCCTCTTAGAGTTGATCTGTTGCTGAAGAGCACGCAATGTTGAGATACATCTTGCTCTACATTTAGCAGTTTTTTCACATAAAGTCAAATTAAGAAAGGTGAGAAACACGGCTTCCAAGAAGGTGGGATGACTTCCCTGAAGTCCGAGATGTAATGAGGGGCAGAGCTGCAGGGACAGCCTAGGTGAACTGGAGTGTTCTCTGGGAAGCCCCTGTCTGGGATTGAATCCTGCCCCCCACAAAAGACATGCTCTTTTTTTTTTTTTTTTTTGACTTTATTTTGTACATTTAATAATTGAAAATATAAACAATTAAAACTAAAAAGTAAACACAGATGAATAAATATATACATTTCTCAATTAAATATACTAGATACATATAAATTTTTTTGAATCAAATAATATGTTACACAATATATTTGGTTCATAGTAACGCATTCACACAGTATTTGAAAAGACATGTTCTTAATCTTAATCTGCATTCCTTTGCTTGTGAGTCTGCTAGTAAATAGGACCTTCTGAGGATGTTATCATTAGCTAAGGTGTGGCTGAACTGAATCAGAGTGGGTCTTAATCTGTATGACTGCAGGCTTTTCAAAGAGAAGAAATTCACCAGCAGTCAGAGAAAGCCACAGAAAGAAGCCAGAAGCAGCCAAAACTGGAAGAGCAGATAGAAGGAGAGAGAGCACCACGTGGCGGAGGAAGGGATGCAAGCCAAGGAGCCCCAAGGACTATGGCAAGCCAGCTAGTTACAGATTTGAGGGAAAAGCATGGCTTTGCCAACACCTTGATTTTGGACTTCAAAACTTCAAAGCTGTGAGTCAACAAATACTTACTGTTTAAGCCAACGCATTATGTGATGTTTGCTGTGGCAGACCTGGCAGACCAAGACAGCACTGCTCCCCTTTGCTGAGTGCCAGCCTCAATGCTTTCAATGTTGTATAGTCCAGCATTTGTCAGTTGCTCTAAGTAACACCCAGCCTGCCAGCACGTGTAATGTGCTCCACTCACACTCCAGGAGGGCATCGTGGATTCCTCTTTGAACCTGCTTTATTCTTCAATTTACATGTCCAGTTGGTTTGTCTTTCAAAGGGCCATTTGAATCACCCTGGGTTACTCATGCCCTAGGTCCAATATGCACACGCATGTGTGTGTGTATGTGTGTGAATGCCTGTGTGCTTGTGTGTGTGTACATGTGTGTGCATGTGCATTTGTATCTGGCTGCTCCTTAGCATACTCAAAATAAAAAACTGAACTCATTTCCCTACAGGCCTGCTGCCCTCCCTTCCAGTATTCTCTATCATGGTGGATGATGCCATCATCTACTTGGCCTCCCAACCAAGAAACCTGAGTGATGTTTTTGTATTGGACTCTCTACGCTTTCTCCTAAATTGTGTGTCAAGATGTCCTGCTGATTTTATTTCCCAAACATTGTTCAAATCTATCCTTAATTTTCCATCACTATGGCCCCTGCCCAGGTAAGTCCCTCACTGGTCTTTCATTTTCATACTTGTGTCAGGTCCTAACTCAAATGTCTTGAGTTTTACCACCCCCATCCCCACCTCACTTCACCCCATAATTCACTGTGTGGACACCAGACGATCTTTCTAAATCCCACACGTCACTCCTGTGCTTGGAAACACATGGTGTCTCCCTACTGACTATGAGAATACAGAATACAGTAAAATGTCCTCTGCTTCTGGGCCCATGGTCCTCGTCACACACTTTTCCTTTTGCTGTTTCCTCCACATAAGGCAAGTTTCATCCATACCCAATTATTAATTGGCATTATTTTAAAATACTCTATATTTCCATGCCTCTGTGCTCTTTGCTTTTCCCAAGTTCCTTTCTTTTTGGAAAACCTGCTTATACTCTAAGACTTTGCTACTCAAAGTGTAATCAGCCAACAAGCAACATCAACATCACCTGGGAACTTGCTAGATGACACAGAATCTGGAGCCCCACCAGAGGCCTACTGAGTCAGAATGCGCATTTTAACAATGTCCCGCAGGTGATTCACATGAGTGCTAAAGATGGAGGAGCACCATGCTAAGACACCTCATCATCAGCTTCCCCATGGCGTCTTCTCCAATAGGCCTTCCTCTGTGTTGCCGGCATGCCTCAATGTTACACAGCAATCATTTGTTGATGTGATCTCTTAAGGGAAGAAGGGGAATGTCATGTCCGTCTTTGTATCCCCAGAGCCTAGCAAAAGGCACTGTCTTTCATCTCATAATCAGTACCACCTACTTGAGACGGACTAGCCATTGGCATGGTGATGAGGTCGCCCATGGCAGGCAAATGCTGTGGTCTTTGTTTACAGCCTGGGGATGGAGATAGCTGTTTGTCAAAAAGTGACAAAGACTTTAATGGCAAGGTCATCGAGTGAGCAGAGGTCAGAGTGCCAGGACCAGGATGAACAGATGAACATTTGTTGACTCCAGGTGTCCTGGAGCTCCACAGTGATACATTATAACCATTCAAGTTCATCTATAACATATATGAACACAAAATGGAGAAACAGAGGGTGTGGTGTTGGCGATTATTTTGGTCAGAAGAGAAACACCCATTACCACTTCCAGGAAAGGGGTATCACTGCATGGGTGGTAACAAAGAGCATAACAATGCCTTTTACTAGAACTGGTAGTGCTGGGGTCCCAACCCACTCCATGGTTTGCAGGTGCTGGGGTTGCCAGTAAAAGCACAACTCAACAGAAGCACTGGATAGAATGTTTACTTACGTAGAAAAGAGACAGAGCAAAGCCAGCTTCATTAGTTAGTGTCAGTTCCCCATAACCAGTGGGTCTCAATCTTGACCAGTGCAGGGATATTGCCCATATGCACCTCTCTTGTGCAGGGTGGAGGGACATGGCTCCCTCTCAGCCAGGAACAGATACAGCAGCAGAGGTGGGCCAGGTGTCATAAAACATACATACTTTAGCCAGGCTGTCTCCAGTAAAGGTTTACCTAAGCTTTGGGTGAAAGTGGAAGGAATGTGCCAGCAGACCACTATCTGCCAGGGGTTGTGTTTTATCTCAAGGTACTCTTGGGAAAGGAGTCCATCCACATTTGTCATTCTTTCCTAGAAGCCAGATTAACATGGTCTCCAGGACAGGGTTTATTTGTGGGTTCCAGGGGAAGGAGGCAGGTGACAGGCCACAATCAAACTGTCCCTACCACAGATTACACTACCCAGTCACCAATAGCTGTAACTGGAGAATTTCATGGCTAGAAGAGGTCTTAGAGTTACAGCTATTAATCTGTTATTTAATTCTCCTTTTCCAAATCACTGCCACATGGTTCCTTTTCCCTTATTTAAATGCTGCCACTGTCTGGGAACTCACACACCCATAAGCTACCCACTTCACCTTCAGTTAGTTCTGGAAGCTGAGTTCCTCTGCAGACTGAGATGATACATATACCTGCACCTAGTTCTAGCCTCCTAAATAGTCTCACTGCCTAGGATAACTCTCAAAGTCACCTCACTCGCTGCTTCTCAACTAGTATATCTTGTATATCTGAGTAGTCCAGAAGGAGTCTTGATCTAGAAAGTTCGTGTGGAGGGCAACTGGAGCTTCATCCTGTTTGGGACCTCTGGGAACAGTGTAAAGCAGGTTGCAGAGTTAGCCCACCCAAAGGGCAAGGAAGGTGGAGTATCTGCCAAAACCCACCCTTCATTGGTTAAAGGATGCTTTTAGGGAGTGCATTTATTTATTTATTTATTTATTTTTATTTTTTTTTTATTTTTTTTTATTGTGGGTAAAAATCAAATTTTTCACAATACATACCAATATTTGTAAAATGATATATAAATACATATGCATATATGTGCATTTGTTTACATAAATGTTATTTGTTTTATATATATATATATATATA
>JAQZBX010049850.1:0-19815 GCA_029593785.1 Cabassous unicinctus
GCTCAAGTTTTCTGTTTGTTGATCTTCTGTTTAGTTATTCTATCTAATGATGTGAGTGGTGTGTTAAAGTATCCAACTATTTTTATAGAGATGTCTATTTCTTCCTTCAGTTTTGCAATAGTCTGTCTCATATATTTTGGGGCACCCTGGTTAGATTCATAGTGCTTTATGACTGTTCTTTCTTTTATTAATATATAATGGTCATCTGTATCTCTCTCTCTCTCTCTCTCTCTCTCTCTCTCTCTCTGTCTCTCGCATTTAAAGTCTGTTTTGTCTGATCTTAGTATAGCTACCTCTGTGTTTTTTTGATTACTGTTTGCATGGAATATCTTTTTCCAACATTTTACTTTCAATCAGTTTGTATCCCTGAGTCTAAGACAGCATATGGATGGCTCATGTTTTTAAATATATTTTGTCAGCCTATTTATTAGAGGAGTTTAATCATTTCAAATTCAATGATACTACTATAAACGTATTATTTACACCCACCATTTTCTTCTTTGATTTTCATATGTCATATCTTATTTTCATCTGATTTTTACTCTTTTGGTTATCCATTCTGCTATTCTTGTTTTTTACATTCTCCTCCGAGCTGCTCTTTCTTGTCTTTCTCTTTCTGGATGTAAGGCTCCCTTTCATATTTCTTGCAAAGGCAGATTCTTTTTAACACACTCTATTAGTTTCTGTTTGTTTGTGAATATCTAAAAATCAACTGCATATCTGAAGGCCAATTTTGCTAATAAAGAATTATCAGCTGACAACTTTTCCCTTTCATCATCCTAATTGGATCATACCACTGTCTTCTACCTCCATGGTTTCTGATGAAAACTCCACGCTAAGTCTCACTGGACATCCCTTGTATGCAATTGGTTTGCTTCTCCCTTGCTGCTCTCAGAATTTTCTCTTTATGTTTGATATTTGACCTTCTGAGTAGCATGTGTCTTTGAGTAGTTCTATTTGGATTTAGTCTGATTGGGGTATATTGCACTTTTGGACATGTAAGTTCCTTTTTTTTCCTAAGAGTTGGGATATTTTCAGCCATTATTTCCTCAAATTCTCTTTCTGCCTTTTTCCCCTTCTTTTCTCCTTCTGGAACTCCCATGACATGTATGTTATTGCTTGTTGTGTTATTGTTCAATTCCCTGAGTGCCTCATCAATTTTTTTCCATTCTTTTCTGTCTCTATTATTCTGTCTCTTCAATTTCAGCTATTCTGTCTTCTGTATCACTTATTCTTTCTTCTATCATTTCAAGTCTGCTCTTGTATGAATAATGTGTGGTGTTTTTTTGTTTTTCTTTTTGTTTTTTTTTGGGGGGGGTTATTTATTTACTTACTTTTTAGAGATACTTAGATTACATAAATGTTATGCAAAAAATATAGAGAATCCCATATGCCCCACTTCTCACCCCTCCCACAACCTGCCACATAAACATCCTTCATTAGTGTGGCACATTCATTTCAATTGATAAACACATTCTGGGGCTTTGCCATGACTAATGTCTTTTTTATCTCACATTTCATGTCTTTCATTCCCATTAGCTCTGTTATTTTTCTATTCAGGTTTTCAAATTCTTCTTTGTGCTCACTCAGTGTCTTCTTGATATCCTTTATCTCTTTAGCCATATTGTCTTTCAAGTCATTAATTTCATTCTGGAAATTAGTAAGAATCTTGTTGCTGAGTTGTCTCAAATCCTGTGTCTCATCTGGAGCTTTGAAAGATTCCTTTGCTTGGGCCATTTCTTCCATTTTCTTAGAATAGCTAGTAATTTTTCATTGATGTCTTGGCATCTGATTATGGTGGTGAATTTACTCAGATGCTCAATTTCACTCTTACATAGGGATTGAGTGGTGGGAGGCTGTGTGATACTGTTGTTCTTTGATTCTTAGTTCAACCTGTTTTGGGTCTTAGGATTGTCCCTGTTAGTTGCTCAAATTTGTGTGCTGGACCCAGTAAAGCGTTGCAGACCTACTTCCAAGGGCCATCTTGAGGGAGGCTGTAAAGGCCATAAAATTCCTCTCTTACTTATTTACTATTAATTTCCTTATTTTCATTTCTTTGATTGGCCAGCAGATAGTGGTCCTCTGTTGCACTTTCAGTTCAAGCCTGGCTGGAATGTGTTCACTGCAACATGGACTGGATCAATGTGCTAAAGGATCCTGCCTGGAGGCTAAAAGCCTCATAATTTAAACTTTTCCAGAGGTTGTTTTCCAACCTTTGCTGGCAGACCACCCCCCCCTTTTTTTCCTGGGTAGGAAATAATTCCACTCCCATCTGTGTCATCAACACCCAGTACCAGCCAGTAGGGAGGGTGATTAAGATTGCTTTAGTCCCATGCTGGTTCCCAAGGCAAACAATGCTGTGGCCCCACCAGGCCTGGAATGGCTGGTAGGACACAGCAGACCAAATACCTGTGTCCAAAGCTGAGTCAGTCTTAAGCTGTGTCCCCTCTCTCCTGTTTCCTGGGCAAGTGGATCCCTGAAGCCCCCTTTGTCTGTAGATGATGTCCAGAGGCCTGAGAATTCAAAATTGTCTACAGGGTGGGGGAGGGCACTGGCAGCTGCAGCTGCAGCTTTAACTCACAGTTTTTGCTGTAAAGATTCTTCTTCTTTGTCCCCCTTTCTTCTGGGTTTTGTCCAGGCTTCACTTGCTGTCCTAAACCTTAGAACATATGTTTCCAGACCATTTCTACCTGTCCTATACCTATTTTTCTAGGAGAGGAGGAGTCTCATGTCTTTCTAATATACCATCTTTCCAGAAGTCACTGGTTTTACTAACTTCCTGAGATGAATACTTAGTTCATAAATAGTCTCACTTAACTCATTTATTTATCTCTTAATATTATAGTGAACAATTATTTCAAGGACAATAATATTAACATGTATTTTTCTCATTTTTGCTTTTATGCAACATTTGTGTGTGAATAGTATATTTTTTGTCTTTATAATACAAAATTTAACATAAGTAATAATGATATTTTTCAATTCCATTCTGTGCTTTGTAATTTTTGTGATATTATATATTGTAGCCTTTGGCCAATTTGATGTAATTATGGATTCCAAAAACATAATTGGATCATGCTTGTAAACTGATCTGTTAATCTGGGCATAATTAAGTTATGATTAGGGCATTGACTTGGCCACTTCAGTAGGGCATTGAGCCCCACCCCTTGGTGGGAGGGGAATCAAATATAAAAGGCATGGCAAGAACAGAGTTGAAGCAGTTTTTGAGAAGCAGTTTTGATGTTGGAAAGAAGGCCCCAGGAGAAGAGAAGTGAGCCGTTCACCTGATCGCCTACAGCTGACCTTGTGGAGGAAACAGGAGCTAAGCCTGGAGAGAAATGCAGCCCTGGGAAGAGAGGAACCCCAGAAGCCTGAACCCTGGCAAATGCTGGCAGATGTCTTGCTCTAACACGTGGCATTGTACTGTGGTGAGAGAAGAAACTGAATGCTTTATGGCTTGGTATCTGTGGACTTCTACCCCAAATAAATACCCTTTATAAAGTCCAACTTTTTTGGTATTTCACATTAGCACCCCTTTGGCTGACTATGACAGAATTTGGTACTGTGGAGTGGGGAAGTGCTGTTGCATATACCAAAATGTTGGAATGGTTTTATAAATGGGTAAGGGGTATTTTTTGGAGGAATTGTGAAATGCTTGATGGAAAAGGCCTAGATTACTTTGAAGAAACTGTTGATAGCAATATGGACGCTAAGGAGCATTTTTATGATGCTTGGAAGTAAATGATGAAACTATTATTGGAAATTGGAGGAAAGGTGATCCATGTTTTAAAGTTGCAGAGAACTTAGCAAGATTAACTCCTGGTGTTATATGGAAGACAGAATTTGAAAATGGTGAACCAGAGCATTTAGCTGAAGAACTTTCCAAGGTAAACTTGGAGAATGTGGCTTGGCTTCTCCTTGCAGCTTATAGCAAAATACTAGATGGGTGAAATACACTAAGGACTGAACTTTTGGGCACAAAGAAAACAGAAACTGATTCTGGAACTTCCAAGTTTCTGGAAATCAAATTCCCAGATGAAAATGCTCTATTTGAAGACTTCACTGAACTTGGAACCCGTAACTCAGAATTGAAGATGCAGTTATCTAGGAAAGACTTGTGGAAAGTCTTACTGTCTGATGGCTTGGACCCCTGCTTCCTGCATGCTAAACCAACAAAGTTTTTGAGAGAGCTGTATGAACAAAACCACTATCAGCTTGGACAAAAGAGGACATGGAAAGGAGAGATTGAAGGAGAATCAGCTTTAAGAAGAAAACCGTGGTAGCAGAAATCTGGAATTAAGACATCTCCTTGGGCCAAGAGTGGAACCCCATCCTTGTGTACAGAGAGGGTTAGTTTGCCCCTGAAGTTGAAGAGGGTGGATGTTCCTCCCCAAAGTTCTGAGAATGTTTTGATGCTCCATGGTACAGAGGGGGCGAGTTTTCCCCAGAAGTTGAAGAGGGTGGATGTCCCCACCCAATGTTCTGGGAGAGGTTTGCCATCCCAGGGTGCAGAGAGGGTGGAACACATTCCTCAAAGTTTAGGGTGGTTAAGGTCAACACCCCGTAGGTCTGAGAGGGGTGTACCTGTCCCCCATGGATTAGAGAAGGCCAGGTGGTCAAGCCATTGCTCTGAGAGGGTTGAAACTGTATGCCAAAGGTTAGGGGCAATGTTGTCTTCACCTCACTGTACTAGGAGGGCTATGACTCTAACCCAAAGATTGGGTAAGGTGTGGCAATCACCCCAAAACACTTGGAGGGTGGACTCTGGAGCTTGGTCGACACCCAGATGCTTGATGAGGGTGGAACCAAGAAAGTGGCCATTGGGCAAGCCTGTGGAAAGGGTGGGTTCTCATGTGGCCCCAAGGAGAAGAAACCATCATCTTAAGAATGACTCTCAGACTTTGAAATCGAATGGAGGTTGTCCTGCAGGTTTACTGAACTGTAGAGGATCCATGACTCATGTTTAACATCCCAATTTCTCCTTATGATAGTGAAAATGTTTATCCTTTGTCTTTCCATTTGTGTATTGGAAGCGGTTAAATGGTTTTGTAGGTTTCAGAGGTCTATAGCAGACGGGACTTTGCCCCAAGATGAACTGTATTTCTTAAAAATGATTATGATATGATTCTGTAGTTGAATTGTTACTGATTTAAGGTTTTTTGAATATTGTAATGGATTTTTGGAATTCAGAGGGTGGAGTGTAGCCGTTGGCCAATTTAACGTAATTATGAATTCCAAAAATATAATTGGATCATGCTTGTAAACTGATCTGTTAATCTGGGCATAATTAAGTTATGATTAGGGCATTGACTTGGCCACTTCAGTAGGGCATTGAGCCCCACCCCTTGGTGGGAGGGGAATCAAATATAAAAGGCATGGCAAGAACAGAGTTGAGGCAGTTTTTGAGAAGCAGTTTTGATGTTGGAAAGAAGGCCCCAGGAGAAGAGAAGTGAGCCGTTCCACTGATCGCCTACAGCTGACCTTGTGGAGGAAACAGGAGATAAGCCGGGAGAGAAACACAGCCCCGGGGAAGGGAGGAACCCCAGAAGCCTGAACCCTGGCAAATGCTGGCAGATGTCTTGCTCTAACACGTGGCAGTGTACTGTGGTGAGAGAACAAACTGAACGCTTTATGGCCTGGTATCTGTGTACTTCTAGCCCAAATAAATAACCTTTATAAAGTCCAACCTATTTTTGGTATTTCACATCAGCACCCCTTTGGCTGACTAAGACATATATGAAAAAGTTCAGGCTCAGTAAATGAAGGTTCATACACAAGATAACTCAGCTACTGTTCAGTTAAAATAGAATGCAAAAGTAGTCCATATGTTCTGAAGAACAGGCTTTGTCCAATATATTATGATGTTTTTTCCCTTCATGTTAAAAGTATCTGTGTTCAGAACATATTCAGAGAATACTACGTAATTTTTCTAAAATTGAATGTTGATTTGCAAAGTGTGTTGAATTCTAAATATGACAGAATTTCCACAAATAGGACTTACAGAGTTTCAAATTAGTTTGGTGAATATTACATTCCATCATGCTGTCTGTTTTAAACTCTTCAGGACATCTTCTTACAGAATTTTTGTGTCTGTCAATAAAGTTTTTATTTTTATATCTTTTCATCTTTAAAATTTTTATTTGCTTTTTGCAATTGGAGTATTTAAAGTATTCTAGAAAATTCATGTAAAAATAAAGCATTCCCATATACTTCCTCCCAAACACATATTATTAACACTTTACATTCCTGGGGTACCTTTGTTAAAATTCATGAAACTCTATTATAATTGGACTCTTAACAAGAACCCATAGTATACATGTGGGTGTATTTTTCCCATCATACCACCGGATTATTAAGACCTTGCATTCATGTGATTCATTTGCTAAAATTCATGAAAGAACATTTTTATAATTGTACTATTACTTATGGTCCACTGTTTCCAAAAAGGTTCACTGTATTGTACAGTCCTATGATGTATCTTTTAATTTTTATCCTAGTGACATATATATGAGCTAAAATTTCCCTTTTTAAGCACATTCAAATATATAATTCAGTGCTGTTAAATACATTCATAAGGTTGTGTTACCATCACAATCAAGTGTTTGCAAAACCATATAATCAACCAATTTATGAATCCTGTACAAATTAAGAATAATTTAATTCTTAATTTTTAATTTAATTTAAAATTAAATTCAGGATTAAATTAAAGAAAAAATAATTGTTTTTTCTTTGGCACTTGTTCTCAATGTTTCTAGACTTTTAGGATAGTCCACATTTAACTGTTTCAGATTTTATAAGCTCTTCATCTGACTCATGCCCTGGAGATGTGTAATTTTTAAGGTTGCACTTTGTGTGCAATTCTTTCAACACCAAGAGATCTGCCTTTCCTCTGTTTCTTCTCAGGGAATCTTTATTCCTCATATAATTAACTTAATATTTAAAGAAGTTTTAGATTAAAGAAAAGCTATATCAAAATTAAAGGGGATTCTTATATCCCACCCCACCTCCCCATCTCATATTTTCCCCTGTCAATATCATTCTCCATTACTGTGGTACATTTGTTAAAGTTGAACAAAAATTGAAGCATTGCTGCTAACCAAGGTCTATAGTCTACACTTTTTGCATTATAAAGTTTTCTAGGTTTTGACAAAATGTGTACCGGCTTGTATTTCATTGCAATTTCATGCTGAGCAACTCCAATGCCTTAAAATTGCCCTATGTTCCACCCATTCTTCCCTCCCCCTGCCTGCAGAACCTTTAGTAACAACTATCTTTATTTCAATGTTACAATTCTTTCCTTACTACAATAATAATGTCTACTTTGGTTCATGCCTGAATTCCCCTTACGTTTATTCCTTCCTCAATCCTCAGGATTTTGCGATGGCGATGCCCACTCTGCTTCAGATTAAGAGGGGACTTAGTTCCCGGGGGGTAGATGGAAGGAACTGTTTTAATTGCAGTTGTAGATATTCTTTCCTTTTTGGGATGGGAGTTGTCCATCATCATCATTTTGCTAGTTGTCTTGGGCAAATCTAATGAACTGAAGTGTTAGCAGCAACTCTGCCGAGATTCAGCATATGAAGAGACCAAAGATTTAAGTCTCTGGGGCAATATTTAATTGGTATAATGCTAATTATAGGTTAAAATAAAAGGTAGAAGAATCATGTGTAGGGAAATTATAAATGTTTCTAACTCTGTTACATTGGAGAAATACGTTACTGTATACTCTGAGAATAGGCTAACCAAGAGGATGCTGATGTTAAGAGGTTGTGTTACTTGCATATAGTGTCTGGATGTCTCTAGAGCCATTGGGGGCACCCTTATTTGAGGCTTTGTTTACTGTTGCAGTTAGTGATAGTTGCCTGAGACTTAAATAATTATAACCTCTGAAATGACCTCTTGACTCACATTGAAATCTCTCAGCTGTAAAAATTCGTTTGTATTTAATGTTTCCCCTTTTTCCTCAAAGTCTTTATCCAAATGCATTGCTGGTTGGCATTTGGTATTGATCCCTTGGTGCCAAGGAGGCCCATCCCCAAGAGTTATGTCCAATGATGGGGGGAAATTAGTATGTTTATTTGCTGAGTTTGGCTTAGAGAGTGGTCACATTTGAGTAACAAGGAGGATTTCAGGAGGTAACTCTTAGGAAATAGATATTATTAGGTTAAGTTTCCATTTTACAAGAACAAGGTTCTTAAGTACAAGCATTAATATTGATGGCTTGGTCTACTGGCTTGTTTGCTTTTATTAGGCACTGCTTATGTACTCTAGAGATTCTTGCCACTCTATTTGAGAATGTAGCAGACGTCCCCAGGATGGGAATTTAATATTTTTTGGTCACTGTATGGGTCTCCAACCACTGAGCTAATTCCATATGACCATATGAACACCTTCATATGCCACTGAGGCATGCCCTAGGTGCACCCTTCCCCTTATATGCTCCCAACACCAACACCCTGCACCAGTGACCCTACCTAGCTATAGCTGCCAAAAGAATAATCCCATAATTGTATCTTCAACCACAGTCTTCAACCTCCCCAGAGTTTACCTGTTCCTTCCACCAGTCTTCCCCCCAGCTCCATGGATAACCTAATCCACACCCCAACTCTGCTCATACTCACATTCCAGCACTGTTGACCCCACTCATCACTGCACCACCATCACCCCTGTCCATTGTCAAACCTCCCCCAACCACTTTATCATGGATTCAGCCCAAATTGAGTATCAGATCATAAATCTCTACTCCCTTTTGATCTCCTGGTAACCTCTCTTCCAGATTCTACCTCTGTGATTTCACTCGATATGCTTAATTCATATCAGTGAGATCATAAAATATTTGTCCTTTAGTGACTAGCTTACTTCACTCAACATAAGGTCTTCAAGATTCATTCATGTTGTCACATAGGTCAATACTTCATTCCTTTTTACAGCTGAGTAATATTCCACTCTCTTGTTAGCCATGTTAATAGTCATCTAATTTCTCACCCTGGCAGGCAACCTACTCAATTTAGTGACCATCACCACTAGCCCAGGCTTGAACTTTCCCTTGTATACATTCTGTCTTTCCTGATCTTTCTGATGACACCTTCTCTTTTGCCAAGGCCCCCAAAATGATATTTGACTTACCCTCTGAAAAGAAAACAATCTCAGGGAGTGTGTGATTCATGTCTTCAGGGGAGCTGAGGTCATCCTGCTCACAGTGATTGCCTATGACCACTATGTGTCCATCTGCAGGCTCCTGCACTACACGATAACAATGAACCAGGGGGTTTGTGGCCTCCTGGTGGTCAGATCCTGTACTAGAGAATTGTTTCATGCCCTGTTTCAGATCCCATTTGTCATATTATTGCCCTTCTGTCCCCTAATGTCATTGATCATTTCTTCTGTGATCTTATCACTCTGCTGAATCCCTCCTGCACAGATATTCACATCTTTAGACTTTTGTTGGCAACAGTGGTCTGTTATGTGTTTACCTATTCTACCACCTCCTATGTCCTCATCTTTTGTCTCCTCAGAACTCACAGCTCTGAAGAACGATAGAGGTCTTTCTCCTTCTGTGGTTACCATATTTCTGTCATCTTCTTATTCTTTGTACCTGTGTATTTATGTATCTTCTAGTTATAATAGACTTCTTCACTGATAAAGCTGTGGCCTCATTTTACTATAGTAACACCCTTATAGTACACAGTCAGAAATATTGAATTGAAAAATGAACTGACATGAAAAATTTCCTGATTTATCAAAAAATGATCATTGATAACATTAACATGATTAGATATGAAGAAAATCTATTCATAAAATTAAAAGTGTAGTTAATGAAAAAGATAAAGTCTTAGGCAGAATATGTGCATTTTTCTATTTCATTCCCTTCCTATCTGGAATCTTTAATATTTTCTCTTTCATGAAATATGAATATTTGTCTATTATGACTAAAATCTCTTCCATTTATAAAATTCTTGCATTTTTAATCTATTGCTCAAAAGGACATTGCAAATTGACAGAAAATTGTTACAATGTATGGTGAATAATCCACGGCTTTTTATATTTAGTGGAACAAAGCTCCAGGTATATATAACCAATATGCCAAGTATTTATAAATATACATTTAAACTAAAGTCATGATAGATTAGTATTTTGCTGAAAATTCCTAGTTTTAATCCCAACTGTTGAAGTCAGAGTAGACAAATTATTGTGACTACCAGAAATATATAGGATTGGATAGATAAGAGTAAGTCATTAAAGCAAGGCTCAACCCAAAGTTAATGCTCTTGTATTTTACAACTAGAGGGAGCATCATTTCATTTTAATCTGACTGATGCCCAGAATAAATTATTTTTTCTGCCTAAAGCTAACAATGGAAATTAAGTTCTTCCAAGTACAGACATAGAACAATCATATTCATAATTTCCAAGTGGAAGATAGTTGCACAGCACATTTTTCTGTGAAAAACAGCCTACAAACCACTGCGACCTCCAAAATATTTTTAATTGCATCAATTTTTGTCAATTAGGAACAAAACCAGAAGGCATAGAAGAAAGATGTTAATATCTTCATGAACAAGACAGAATGTCTGCACTTCAAAAACTGCAAAGAAAAAAAATTGCAAACAGTTTGCTGAACAATGAAATTGGAATTCATTTGAAATGTAGAAACATAAATGCAATTCTAAGACAAAGAATCCTGATAAAAAAGAGGATAGAAACTAGAGCCAGGGCAGACGTTCTGCTGATCTTAGTGACTTCACTTCCATATTAGTAAAAAGTGAAATAGTACAAATTACTTCATAACAAAGACTAAATATTATTTTAAATATATTTTAGATACAGATTAATATTCAGCAATATTCCATTTTCGCAATGATTCTAAAAAAGTGTAGAATGGATAAATAACCATCTTTACAAACCAAGTTTAATTAGAGCTTCTCTCTGCTTAAGTGTAACACATGACACCAATGACCTTTTTGGCCACACGAAGTCTCTCTTGAATTGGATGTGCCTGAGAACATTGGGGTGAGCTGGTTCCCTTTTTGTCTTCCAATTTCACAATGGTGCTTCTCTCACTTTGCAGGAGAAAAACAATCACCTCACTCAACTATTCTTCTGCAACACTAGCTGAAACCAGTTGTCATCTAATGTCCCCACCCCTGAGGAAGATTCCCATGAGATAAAAGCAGAGAAGTTTCTGGAACATAAATAACATCAAGGAAATAGTATAAGAGGTACAAACTGTCAAAATGAAACCTTACCACACACACAAAAATAACAACAAAATAAAACCATAGAATAGAGAGAGAAGCTAATCAAATGAATAAACCAATAAAGATAAACAGATATCTAAACACCAACTAAAAATTACAATCCATATTAAGAAACAGGAAGACATGTCCCAGTCCAACAAACAAACTAAAAATCAGGGCATTGCAGACTATCAAACAACTAATCAGAGATATCTAAACAAATATCATGAATCAGCTTAATGAAGTAAAGGAAGAAATTAAGGATATTAAGATGGTACTCGAAGAACATAGTGAAGAAATGGTAAACATACATAAAAAGATAACGATAATGGTGGTGATGAATAGCACAATCCAAGAAATCAAAAAGACAGTGAAATCACATAACAGCAGATTAGTACAGGAAGAAAAAAAATTAGCGATGTGGAAGACAGTACATCAACAATCAGGTAGTAGAACGGAAAGATAAAGATATAGAAAAAATTCAGCAGGAATTAGGGATGTGAAAGACAATATGAAATGCACAGACATAAGCATGATAAGTGTCCCAGAGGGGCAAGAGTGGGAAAGGGAACAGAATGTGTTTTGGAGGAAATAATGGCTGTAAACTTTCCAACATTATTGAGGGAGATGGATGTACATGTCCAGGAATCGCAGCTCACCCCAAGCAGTATAAATCCTAACAGGTCCACTCCAAGACATATACTTGTCAAATTGTCCAATGCTCAAGACAAAAAGAGAATACTGAAAGCAGCAAGAGAAAAGAGAAACTTCACATACAAGGGAAGCTCGTTAAGTTTAAGTGCTGATTTCTCATCTGAAACCATGGAGGCAAGAAGGCAGTGCTATGATATAGTTAAGGTGCTACAAGAAAATAGTTGCATCTAAGAATCCTCTATCCAGCTAAGTTGGCATTCAAAAATGAAGGAGAGCTCAAAATATTCACAGATAAACAAAACTTAATATAGAATGTCAATAAGAAACCTGCCCTTTAAGATTTACTAAAAGGAGTTCCGCAGATGAAAAAAAAAGGGAGGTGGGAGAGAGGTAGGGGAGAGTGTAAGAACAACTAAAAAGATAAACAGAGAAATAAAAATAACATATGGCATACATAAACATAAAGAAAATATGGCTAATGTAAATAATTCCTTGACAGTAATAACATTGAATGTTAATGGATTAAAATCACCAATCAAGAGACACAGATTGGCAGAATGGATAAGGAAATATGACCCATCTATATGCTGTCTTCAAGAATCTCACCTTAGACCCAGTGATTCAAGGAGGCTGAAAGTGAATAGTTAGAAAACAATTTTGCAGGTAAACAATAATGAAAAAAGGGCAGAAGTAACTACACTAATATCAGACAAAATAGACTTCAAATGCAAAACTATTGTAAGAGACAAAGAAGGGACTATATATTAATATAAGGGGTAATCTATCAAGAAGAAAGAACAATTATAAATGTTTATGCCCCTAATTAGGGTGCCTCAAAATACATGAGGCAAAAACACTGGAAAAGCTAAGTGGAGAAATACATACCTCTACAATTATAGTGGGGGACTTTAATACACCATTATTACTATTAGACAGAACATCTCAACAGAGAATCAATAAAGAAACAAAGAACTTGAATAACACATTAGAGGACCATGACCAAAAAGACATAAAAAGAACAAAAACAGGAAGATATACATTCTTCTCAAGTACAAATGGATCATTCCCCAGGATAGATCACATGCTAGGCCACAGAAAAACTCTCAATGAATGCATAAAGATTGAAATTATACAAAGTAATTTCTTTGACTACAATGGAATGAAGCTGGAAATCAGTAAGGGCCAGAGAACCAGATTAGACACAAAAATAATTAAGTTAAACAAAACACTCTTAGACAAACAGTGGGTCTATGAAAACATCTCAAAAGAAATTAGTAAATACCTTGAAATGAATGAAAATGACAACACAATGTATCAAAATCTATGGGATGCAGCAAAAGCTGTACTGAGAGGGAAATTCATAGGCATAAATGCCTATATTAAAAAAAAAGAAAGAGCTAAAATCAAACACCTAAATGCACACCTGGAGGAATTATAAAAGAACAACAAATTAACCCCAAAAGAAGTAGGAAGAAAGAAATAAAAAAGATTAGAGCAGAATTAATGAAATTGAAAATAAGAAAGCACTGGAAAAATAAAACCAAAAGCTGACCTTTGAGATGATTAATAAAATTGACAAACTCTTAGCTAGACTAACAAAGAAAATAAGGGAGAAGATGCAAATAAATAAAATAAAAATGAGGAAGAGAATATCACCAATGACCCCTCAGAAATAAATATCATAAGAGGATACTTTGAAAAATTTAACTCCGACAAGATAGGTAATTTAGAGGTAATGGACAAATTCCTAGAAATACACAAGCAGCCTACATTGTCAAAAGAAGAAATAGATGAATTCAACAGGCCAATCACAAGTAACAAGACAGAAATTTTTTATCAAAAACCTCTCACCTAAGAAGACCCAGGACCAGACAGCTTCACAGGTGAAATCTACCAATCATTCCAGAAAGAATTAACACCAATCCTGCCTAAACTCTTCCAAAAATTAGAAGTGGAGGGAACATTGCCTAACAAATTCTATTATTCCAACATCACCCTAATACCAAAGCCAAACAAAGATGCCGCAAGAAAAGAAAACTATACACCAAGCTTTCTAATGAACCTAGATGCTAAAATCCTCAGAATACTTGCTAACTGACAAAACAACAAATGAAATTAATTATACACCATTAACAAATGGGTTTCATCCCAGGTATGACAGGATGGTTCAACATAAGAAAATAAATCAATGTAATACACCACATAAACAGACTGAGAAAAAAACACACTAACATATGATCATATCTATAGATGCAGAAAAGACATTAGACAAAATACAGCACTCTTTCCAGATAAAAACACTACAAGAGATAGGAATAGAAGGAAACTTCCTCAAAGTAATAAAGAGTATATATGAAAAACCCACAGAAAACATCATATTCAATGGTGAAATCCTAAAAGCTTCCCTCTAAGATAGGGAACAAGACAAGGATGCCCACTTTCACCACTTCTATTTAATAGTGTGATAGAAGTACTTGCTTGAGCACTTAGGCAGGAAGAAGATATCAAAGGCATCCAAATTGGAAAGGAAGAAGTAAAAATTTCACTCTTTGCAGATGACATGATCTTATACATAGAAAGCCCTGAGAAATCTATAACGAAGCTTTTAGAGCTTATAAATGAGTTCAGTAAAGTTGCAGGTTATAAGATCAATGTGCGAAATCAGTAACATTTCTGTACACCAATAATCAGCAATTTGAGGAGGAAATCAAGAAAAAATCCCATTTACAATAGCAATTAAAAGAATCAAATACCTAGGAATAAATTTAACGAAAGATGTCAATGACTTATATGCAAAAAACCACACAACACTGTTAAAAAAAATCAAAGAAGGCTAAATAAATGGAAGAATATTCCCTGGTCATGGAAAAAGACTAAACCTCATTAAGACTTCTATCCTACCCAAACTGATCTACCGATTTAATTCAATCACAATAAAAATCACCACAGCATTTTTTACTGAATTGGAAATACTAACTATGAAAATTATTTGGAAGGTCAAAGAGGCCCCTAATAGGCAAAGATACATTGAAAAGAAAACTGAAATTGGAGGAATCACTACCCGATTTTAAAGCACACTACAAAGCTACAGTGGTCAAAACTGCATTGCATTGGCACAAGGATAGACCTTCTGACCAGTGGAACCCAATTGAGAGTTATGATATAGACCCCCATATATATAATTAACTGGTATTCAACAAGGTCACCAAACCCATTCAACTAGGAGAGAAAGGCCTCTTGAACAAATGGTCCTGGGGAAGTAGATAGCCATATACAAAAGAATGAGAGAGAAACACCATCTCAGAACTTATACATAAATTAATTCAAGACCTAAATATCAGAACCAAGACCATAAAGACCTTGGAAGATAATGTAGGGAAGCATCTACGGGATCTTGTATTAGGAAATGGTTTCATGAACTTTAAACCCAAGACCCAAGCAAGAAATAAAAAATAGATAAACAGGACCTCTTCAAAATTAAAATCGTTTGCAACTTTAAGGAGTTTGTCAAGAAACTATAAAGGAAGTCTTCTTAATTGGAGAAAATATTTGGTAACCATATATCTGATAGGGGTCTAATATCCAGCATATATACAGAAATCCTACACCTTGAAAATAAAAAGACAAACAACCCATTTAAAAAATGGGCAGGTGATTTGAAAAACACTTCTCCAAAGAAGAAATACAAATGGCTAAAAAGCACAAGAAAAGATGCTCTACATCACTAGTTATTAGGGAAATACAAATCAAAACTACAATGAGAAATCATATTACACCCTTTAGACTGGCAACTATAAAAAAAAACAGAGGATTACATGTGCTAAAGCAGATGTGGAGGAATGGGAACCCTCATTCAGTAGGGGTGGGAATGTAGAATGGTGTAGCCACTGTGGAGGACATCTTGGCAGTACCTCAGAAAACTAACTGTAGAACTGCCATAATATCCAGCAATTCCACTGCTGGATATATACCCAGAAGAACTGAAAGCAAGAATACGAACAAATATATGCACACCAATATTCATAGTGGCATTATTCACTACTGCCAAAAACTGGAATCAACCCAAATGCCCTTCAACAGATTAATGAATAAACAAATTGTGGTACATACATACAATGAAATATTACTCAACTGTAAGAAAGAATGCAGTGTTAACACACAGGATAACATAGATGAATCTGGGGGAACTTATGTTGAATGAAGGAAGGCAGACATTGAAGGCCAAATCTTACATGTCCTCACTGATATGAATTAAGCAAATTGAGCAGACTCACAGAGCTAGTGTCTGGAAGATATGTTTAAAAGAAATAGAAAGGAATAAAAAGTTTGTGAGCCAACACCGATATGGACAAAATCTGATAAAGTGTAGTTGCACAGTGGAGGGGAATGCCAGTGGTGTAATGATACTGTTGGGTTGGGTGGTGCTGGTTTGTCAGGGGTGTTGGGTGGGGTGGGTGGGTTGGGATGTCCATGGAACAGGGGGCAGGGTTGGGGAAGGGAGCAGGTGAACACTGAGGATTGTTGGGTACATGGTTGAATCTACAATATTGGGAATGCTCTTTTGGCAATATGATAAGTGATGGTTACTGGTTTTGAGTGTTTGATGGGGGGAGGGGAGCTTTTGGAACAGGGCACACCTGGGGCAGGCTTCTAGGGAGTGTATGAGTGTTCATCTTGCCATAATGTATCTTTGGTGGAGACCCACAAAATGGATGGCAAGTTTTTTGGACTCTCATTCTGGGGAGGCCCGGTATGTTCTCAAATAGAGGGGCAGGAGTCTCTAGAGAGCATGGGCGGTGCCTAACAGGGAAGTACAAAACATTGTGTCAAGCCCTCAGTGCTGTTGCAAGTAACTATGACTCTTATCCTTCAAGGAGTGTAGCTTGATGGTTGCTTTGGGTCTTGAGGGGAGGGGGAAGAAGGAATAGAATAGAAGGAACAGAGGGCATTTTCGGGGTGATGGAAGAGTTCTACATGATCTTTTTATGATGGATACAGGCCATGTTGAATTGCATCAAAGTTTATAAAAGTGTATAGTCAAAAATACAAACCATTAACTAATAAAAGCAAAATTATATATCAGCTTTCTTTCCCTTGGCCAAAGATATAAGATAATGCTTAAGAAAACTTAATAATCATCCTCTTGGTAGCACCAACAATTATGAACTCCAACATGAACTGTCTTCAATGTCATTGAGCAGATTTTCTGGCTGTTCTAGAGAGTTTCCTTTTCTATACATTCTTCTTAGCATAAGCTCCAATTAAGTACCAATTTCCTGTAATCCTTTTCCTGCAAATTCTCCTCTCATCTCAGAAGAATATGATGCCTCCTACTTGTCAGGAAAATAGGGGCTGTCAGAGAATCACAATTTCAATTACATGCCTCCTAATCCATAATAACATCTAAAAAAAACTATTTTCATCTTTATGACTTCTTGTCCATGAGAAAAATATGTGCAGGGGTTGTGAAAGCATATCATGGTGTTTGTAACTAGCAGAGCTATTATATGCCTATGACAGTGGTTGTAGGAGAAAGTCTAAAGTCATGCATAATACTATAAGGAAAGCTAAAAACTGGAACAAGTGACTGTATAAGATAGTAAAACCTCATGTAAAACATGAGTATGGATGACATTGCATATATAAAACCGTTTTTACAAAATATAAATACAAATACACTGGAAAGAAGGAAAAAGAATATTAGTTATGTATGGCAGGGGGAACATAGAGAGACTGAGAGGTGATGAGGATTGTTTGTTTGCTGTTTATTACTATCACTTGGATAATGAAAGTGTTCTGAGAATGATTGAAGTGATGAAAGCACAAATATGTGATTACACTGAATATCATTGATTGTACACTTTGGATGGATTTATGCTTTATAAATATATATCAATAAAATTGATTAAAAATTAATATGTAATAATTTGATCTACCTACATATACTTCCTCACTCCAGGAAATTTTACTTCTAACTTCCATGACCATAGCACCCTCAAATGTTTATGGTTCCTGTTAAGGTTTAATGAGGTGTTTCCTTCCAATATAAAAACAAAGGAGGGCATTGCAAAATTCAGATCCTGTCTTGTTTGTATGACAATTACAGTTAGAGATAGAGTTACATGTATAATTAGAGTTGTTAGAGTAGTTAGAGTTGTTTTTTCCACTGCAAGAAACCCTCACTAGAATTTACTCTCATATTATCTCTACTAATATCACCTTATAGTTTCAAAACGTCAACTGAACAATTGGGTTAAGAAAAGTCATGTATTCCGTAAATGAACAAGTGTTTCACTGCATCTTCAAGGACACTCACTTCCTGCTTAAAGAAGTTCTCTAATGGTGGATCTTTCTGCATGTGGCAGGTTGATATTATTTATGAATTCCAAAAAGAAATATTGATTATGTTTGTAAACTGGTCTGGTTCCTGTAGGCAAGATAACACTTTGTATTCGTTTCAGCTGAGATGTCTGATTAAACTGTGTTAAGATTAGGGCTTTGATTCAAACACATCATTAGAGTATAACTCAGCATGTAGTCCTCACCCCCTTGGTGGACTGATAAAACAGACTATCAACATGGAAGTAGACACACAGAGAAGAACACATAGAAAGAGAGATAGCTCATTAGACACAGCAGAGGTACTGGGAAGAGAGATGAACCTGATAGTCTACAGCCGACCTTGTGAAGAGACCAGAGCAGCTGAATCTGGTAAGAGAGATGAGCCCCGGGGAGAGAGATGAGCTTTATGCCAGTCTACAGCCGAGACCAGAAGAAGCTGGGGCCATGGAGCCTTAAGAAGAAAGAGGAAGGCTGAACCCTCACAGACATCACCTGCCATCTTGCTTCAACATGTGTCTACAGACTTTGGGTAAGGAAGTAATCATGAATTGGACCTTTTAGGGACTTGTGACTGTAAGCTTCTACCCCAAATAAATACTCTTTATAAAACCCAACAGAGTTCTGGTACTTTGTATCAGCACACCTTTGGCTGACTAATACACTGTGGGAGGGAAGGGTACCCATCTCTATCCCTCATCATCTCATTAAGTCCAGGACCAACATGAACTCAAGTGCCAATTGAATTACACCAATCAAATGATTTATGGCAAGATCACAAGCAAGTCCACATTAGAGACTGCTAGAGAGGCAATGGAAGTGGAGCCCTCCTCCTACAGAGTTTATTATCTTCATCCACTAGGTGCAATTTACAAGGATGCCTGGCTGAGTGTGCTTTTTACAAATGACTTCTTCATATAAACAGACATAAGCTCTATGTCTGTGTGAAGTTCCAACTGTGGGGCAAAGAAAGGCTGCTATATTCTCTCATATCTTTTATGATATACTGACTCTTAGCCATTCTTACAAAGTGAAATGTTTATATCCATGCCTGTTAAATATTTCTACTGAGGGTAAGAATCCTTGGAATCTGGTATCCTGAGTTTTCTCAATCATTAATTAAAAGGTTACAGTTATCAGGATATTTAGGCATTGTTTATTTTTGTTTTAATAATTAATAATATATTACATATATCTTGAGTATTAAGAGAAAAATCATATATTACCTCATATAGTTACCTATTTTTGTGATCTTAATTCCTTTGTATAGATCCATATTCCCATCTAGAATCACTTTCCCTTTGCCTAAAGTGTCTTTTTTATATCTTGTATTGTGTATGTACTAACAATGAATTCTGCTACGTTTAAACCAATGGAAACATCTTTATTTTCTATTTTTTGAAAGATATTCTTGTTGTATATATATTATAGCTTGACAACTATTTCTTTCACAATTTTTTCTTTCACATAGTTCTTTGTTGTCTCTTTGGTTGCACTGGTTCTTACATGAAGAATGATTTCTTCTTTCCATGTCCTACTATTTATTTTGCAACCTTGTACTCTTCACAAGAGGAACCTAAGGTACA
>JAQZBX010049851.1:0-19807 GCA_029593785.1 Cabassous unicinctus
TGGTTGCCCATGCACCTTCGATATTTTTCTTTTTTTTATTTTTACTGGGAGGTCCCATGGGTCGAACCCAGGTCCCTCCACATGGGAGATGGATGCCCAACCACCCGAGCCACACCCATCCCCCTGTTATATCTCTTAAAGTTGACCAAAGATACCCAAAGTTACAGTCTTTTCCCATACAGGATGGTCATATAATAAATCAGGCTTAGTTTATCACCAGCATTCTAAAAGCCAGACCTAGGGAGAAAAACTAGGTCTGGGGACACATGCATGGCTTCTAATATAGTGAATGTTTAGTCTACCCTGATTATCACAAAATCAGGACAGCGAGGATATTTGCATAATCTCATTTGTTTTGATAGCAACTTAACTCCAATAGTATATGCAAACCATGTTTCCACACCCCTCCACCACCCAGCTCTATGTCATTCTTGTCACAACTTACATGTTTTAAATTATGAGTCCAAAAACCACATTTTATGAACTTGCTTTATAGATCCCATAGGAAGTAAAATGTGGAGTTACAAACCAAAAACATAATATTACTGGCATTTATATTTACCCATGTTTTTACCGTTATTGGAGATCTTCATTTCTTCATGTGACTTTGATCTATTTTCTTTTGTCCTTT
The DNA here is from genome assembly GCA_029593785.1 of Cabassous unicinctus. NCBI lineage: Eukaryota > Metazoa > Chordata > Mammalia > Cingulata > Chlamyphoridae > Cabassous > Cabassous unicinctus. The sequence goes on from JAQZBX010049851.1 coordinate 632, forward strand.
TCTTTCAACCTGCAGAACTCTCTTTAGCATCTCCTATAGTAGTTGATGAACTCCCTCATCTTTTGTTTATATGGGAATGTCTTAATCGCTCTCTTATTTCAAAAGATAGTTTTGCAGGATATAGAATCATTGGTTGGCAGTTTTCTGCTTTCAACACTTTAAATATGTCATCCTACTGCCTTCTTGCCTCCATGTTTTCTGATGAGAAATTGGCACTTAATCTTACAGAGACTCCCTTGTATGTGACATGTCGCTTTTCTCTTGCCATTTTCAGAATTCTCTACCTTTGGCATTCAACAGTTTTATTGTAATATGCTACAGTGTGGTTCTATTTGGGTTTATCCTGTTTGGAGTTTGCTGAGCCCTGTGGATGTGTATATTCATGTATTTTACTAAATTTGAGAAGTTTTGAGCCATTGTTTCTTTGTATATTCTCTCTACCCCTTTTTTTCTTTCTTCTTCCAAGACTTCAACAACAAATATATTGTTACACTTCAGGGTATCCCATGGTTTCCTCAAGTTCTGTTCACTTTTCTTCATTCTTTCTTCTTTCTATTTTTCAGATGGAATCTAAACTTCAAGTTCACTGATTTTTATTTCTGCCAGCTCCAATCTGCTGTTGAACTCTTCTAGGGAATTATTTATTTCTGTTACTGTGAACTTCATCTCTGACTGGTTCCTTTCTATAATTTCTATCTCTGTATTGATATTCTCTTTGTGTTCATTCTTTAATTTTCCTGTTTGCCTTTAGTTTTTGTTTTCCTTTAGCAATTTGAGAATATTTAGGACCATTTTTTTAAGTCTTTGTCCGATATGTCCCAGGTCTGGTCCTCCTCATTAATGGTTTCTAATGCTTTAATCTTCTCCTTTGCCTGGGCCATCACTTGCTGTAACTCTGTATGTTTTGTAATCATTTGTTAAAACCTGAAAATGTTGATATATTCCTTCAGCTTGTACCCAGCTAATGTTATGACAGAGTTTTCCTTAAATGCCAAGGAGCTAACAAAAAGAAGAAAACATAAGGGAAAAAAGCAGCTTTCCCATCTCTACAGATTAATCTGTGAAAGTTCTCTGCTTCAGGGCTTATCCATACAATGAGTTTAGAGACAGCTCCAGGCCAAAGCATAGGGGCTTCCCTGATCCTTTCTGCTGATGCACCTTCTCTTGGGCATGCACATGTGTTCCTAGAAATTCCTCTGTTTACTCAGATACAAATGTCTTCTCTTCCTAGGAAACAGTGTCCTGACAGTGCAGACACTTCACTGTGTGTCATACATCCAGCAGTCCCTTGCCTCAGGCAGGTCCTTGATTACTCTCCCATAGCATTATGTAGGAGAGCTCTGTGAGCTGCCTTCTATACACAGGGCATGTTCTAGTACAGTGAGTCCCTCAGGTCACCACCAGACAAATTGGGCCAGTCATACATGCTCCCAGTATGTGCAAAAGGTTACTCTCCTCCCTCTAGAACTGGAAACAGGGAATCACACTGGGAGCACAGGTGGACTCTGCCTGAGCTGGTAAGGGGTGGGGGAAGGGCCAGCTAGGGCACAAGGAGAGACTACCACTTTTAAGTAGCCTTTTTCTTGATTCAGCACCCACCCTGTTACTGTAATCCTTTAAGTGTTTTCTTGAACTTTGAGAATGATTTTTCTGCCAGTTCTTGTGGGCTATTTAAAGCTTCTGTGGGCGGGAGGGGACAGCTCCCTAAAGAGTGTCACTCTGCTATCTTGAAAAGGGTGGGGCCCCACATTTCTGTATTTTAACAATTTGTATGGGCATAATCATATATTACTAGCTGAATTACACCCCTATGTGGAGTACTGAGCACTGCTTAGAATAAGATGACTATATATTCACATAACAACTGCATGAAAAATTAAAAAAATAAAATAATATATAGAACAGAAAACTATTTAAATTAAATATATTTGCACACAAGCAACAATATGCATTTTATAAGAACACATAAACAAAGAATAGACCCTATTTGGACTAGTTACATGAGGGGAGGGAAATGGAAAATGGGAATGGGGATGAAGGGCAATAAACAAGAAGGAGCCTTCTGTAGATCAATTATTTATGACTTATTAATAAAATTCTTCTGAGTTAAATACAGTCAGCCTGTCTCTACAAATTTTTTGTGTGACATGGGTTTATGCAGAAGAAAATAACTGGATCAGAAGCAAACTTTTGCCCAGATAACTTGTCTCTACAAACAAAAAGCTATAGAAACTCGGTTCATAAGAGGAAGATATAACTTATTAAGGAATTAGATAAGGAATCATAGTGAATTTGGGACGTAGGATGAGCATTGAAGAATAGATAAGATTTATACTGGAAAAAATTGGAAAAGACAGAACTCCAAACAAAGAGAAACATATACACAAAAGCACAGATATGGAAAAGCTTTTGGTGGTAGGGAAAGAGTGAAGAGAATGAGAAGGCTAGAACATAATATTCATGAAGATAAAAAGTAGGATACAGAAACATGAGGACCATTTAAAGTTAGAATTTGAAGGGTTGTGAATGCAGGTAAAGAAATTCAGAAGAGATAAGAAACAATTGAATTTTGTTTTTATCATCATCATCATAAAGGCTACATATTCAAGTCTGAGCAGTAGTGGGATTAATTCTGAAGCTATGTTTAGAATAGATTAAATAGAAAAGAATTCTAAAGTGAAGAAACCAGTTAGGAAGCAATTACAATAAACCAGATAAGAGATAATGAAAGTTTCATCCTGGGCAGCAAAATTAGAAAGAGGAGGACAGTCATGAGAAAAATTTGATGGGTAAAACTTTATAGACTAAAAAGTGATTACAAGTGAGATTTAAAGGTGAAGGAGTTGAAATCACTTAGTTTTGATGTTTCAATGACAGGAAACATGTTTCTCCCAAAAATAAGAAGTCAGGTACAACAGCAATTATGGCAGTAGAAGAGAAAAACACAAGATAAGTCTAGGTGGTAAAATGATACTTCTTCAAAGAAGGAATTTTTAGATAAGCAATATGTGAGCATATTTGTAGGTTAGATATAAGGAGATGATGAAAAATGAAAATGCAAGATGGCAACATTTTATGGTCATAGAGAAGCAAAGAGAAAAGAGAAAATCATGATCTTGGTAAGCAGTAAGGAAATGTCTTCCAGCATGATTAGAGGAATATATAAAGAAACATGGTCATTATTTTGTTATGGAAAATGTCTCTGGTTTCTTGGAGTGAAATTATTGCTTTGTCTCCTTGCAGCCAAGAAACAAAGTCACAGCCTAAACCAAACATTCTTTTCAGAGTGAATTGTTAAAATTTTCAGGTAATATCAAGGAGGACTGAGGAAGGGGTATTTTTGCCTCTTGATAGTTCTATTATACATCCATGTGTGTGCAGACCTAAGAGGTCCCCTTCCTCCATAATGAATGACTATACCTTTTGAGTACAGAAGAAATCGTGTCGGGCCTCCAAGCAACGATTATTTGCTAGGAGAATTTGAATTTGGATAACAGTTAGCAAACTCTATCTTTTTAAAAATGTTATTTATTCACTAAGAACCCTGAAAATACAATATCATCTTATCTGGCAAACAACAACAGTACAATAATGGATATGTAGACATATATGTGAGAAATGAAATGAGATTTGCCATTCTAATCCAGAAGAATTTTTCACTTTTACAGTAAATAATTTTACTAGCTAGGGGATACATTTCAGAGAGTATAAAGAGTATCATGGGGGACGGATGTGGCTCAAGTGGTTGGGTGTCTGTCCGCCATGTGGAGAGACCTGAGTTCGATCCCCAAGACCTGCTGGTAAAAAAAAAAAAAAAAAGAGTATCACATGAAGATTTGCAACTATGAATCCAACACTGTTAACTATTTTTTTTCCTCAGGTCCAAAAGTGATTTTATAATAGAAAACAAGATTTTCCAATGTCATTAACAATAAAAGGTGATTTGCTCAAAAGCTGTTTTCAAAGGGAATTTTGCTAACAAAGCCACAAATTTATTATTTTAAGACTGTGGTAGTTTGGGAGTTTAATGGACCACAGAAAATCATGTCCTCAGAGCTAATCCATTCCTGTGGATAGAAACCTATTGTGGATGAGACATTTCGATTAGGTTACTTCAGTAGGGTGTGACCTAGAGTAAGTCTTAGTCCTCTTACTGGAGTCCTTTGTAAATGGGATGAATTCAAACAAAGAGAGAGAAAGTCATGGAACCAAGAAGCTGAAAGTAATGAAACTGGGGAAAGAAGGGAGAGACCAAGAGATGCCACCATGTGCCTTGCCATATAAGAGAGGAGTCCAGGATTGCCAGTAGCCAGTCTTTGGGGAGAAAGCTTTACCTGATAATGCCTTGATTTGGACATTTCCTTCTGCCTCGAAACTGTAAGCTTACAACCTAATAAATCCCCATTGTAAAAACCAACCCATTTGTGGAATATTGCATTTTGGCAGTCAGAGAGGAGCCACAGAAGCCTAGAGGTCATGAACATTACCCAGCATAGGAAGCTTTATTACTGATGCTCCCAAGAGCCAAGTGCCTTTGTCACTTACTTGCCAGAAGACCAATTCCCCAGAGTGCAGCTTCTGTCTTCCATTGCTTAATTGTAAATCCAACTCTCCTAGAGACCCTGTGAACTACGTAAGCGCCACTAATAATGTCCTTTCCCACTTAAACTTGTCAGAATGGATTCTATCTCTTGAAATTATTAGTGGAAATGGCAGACTCTCAATATCAAAAAGCTGTGGTTCTTGGTCTGACTCTGATATTCACTAACTGTATGACTGAAGAAGGTCAATTACCCTCTCCGGGCTATGTTTTTCTCATCAGTGAATTGGCAGTAGGCAACAAATATTCCATGTGTTTTAAAGGATTAAACGTAAAAAAATAAAGTCATTAAATTTCTAGAAAAAATGCATCTGCATTTATTTTTTTATTTTGACCTTTCTAAAAATGACATAACTTATAAACCAGTATGTATAAGATTACTCACTTAAATTAGAGAATTAAACATATTTTATGGCAAATAAATACCATAAGCAACTCACAAGCTGGATGAAAGTGATCAATACATATGGCAGACAAAAAGCTTTTCTAAAAATTTTCAATAGGCTTATATTACTGTACAGAAACGGGAATATGAACAGATAATTATCCACTCCCAAATAAACAGACACTTTAAAAGGTCATATAAGTTCAAAGAACAATGCTCAGTCTCACATATACAAAGAAATAAAAATCAAAACGAGATACTATTTTTCATCTGTTGGATTGGTGAAAATGTTAAAGTTGGATAATACCAAATTTACATAGTACAGACCAGGCTGTGCAACACCAGGCACTTTTATTCCCTATGAATAAGAGTGTAAATTAGCACAGCATTTGGGAAGGCAATTTGGCAAAATCTACCACAAATTTAAAAGCACAAATGTTTTGATTCAGCAATATTTTTAAGAATTTATCCCAAGAACAGTCTTGCAAAATATCTACAAGGATATTCACCACAGTATTGTTCTTAAAAGTAAAAAATCTGAATAACCTAAATCTCCATCAAATGAAAGTAGTTTAAAAAATAATGGTAGATCCATATAATGGAATGCCATGGAATGAGTTTGAACTAGAGTTGACATGGGAGAGATTTTCCAAGATTAAATATTGTGGAAAAATCGTCATATATAGCATTGCCCCTTTTGTAAACTTTTTAAAGGATGAAAGGATACACCTATATTTGTGTGTAATGGTCACTGGTTGATTGCCTCCCATGTCTGATTGTATATTCTAAAGTTGGCAACAGCAATATCTTCCATCCCACTTCTTTTTTTTTTCTGAGGTACTGGGAGCCGGGGATTGAATCCGGGACCTCATGGGACCTCATATGTGAGAAGCTGATGCTCAACCACTGAGCCATATCAGTTCCCTGAGTTGGTTTTTTTTCATTTTTTTTCATTTGTTTTGCTTGTTGTTTGTTTTTGTTTTTTTTTTTTAGGAGGCACTAGGAACCGAACCTGGGACCTCCCATGTGGGAAGCAGGTGCTCAACTGCTTGAGCCACATCCACTCTCCCCACTTACTCTTTTGATGTGAACTTGCCATTCCTCCAGCAAGAGGTGAAGGCTAATTCCCATGCCCTTGAACTGTCTCCATAGTGTATTGCTGGTGACCAATAGAATGCAATGGAAATAACTACATGACTTCTGCGTCTCAGCCAGGAACAGTCGTGAAGCCTCCACCCTGTTCTCCTAGAATTCTTGCTCAAGATGACACAGCTAGTCAGTGGTAGAGTTAGGATTCAAACTGAAGTCTGCCTAATACTATAGCTCATGCTCATAACCGACCCCATCTTCAATCTTTCAAGCAGTCATCCAACTTAGATTTTAACATTCTCCGAGGATAAGAGTAAGCCTGTCAGCCTTTCTTTATATTGAACAACAACAAAACAGTTCCCTCTCTCTAATTCCATTTACTGAGAATAGTTTGGATTTTTTTTCTGGCTGTGCCAAACAAACTTAATACCTCTTACAGGTAGTAGTCTTCTAAATATTTGAAGATAAAAGCACTCTTACCACCCCCTCATACCCATTATTTTTCCAAGATGTTATTAGTTAAGGTATGCCAAACTGAATGAGGATGGGCCTTAATCCAATATGGCTGAAGCCCTAGTAAGCAAAGGAAATTGGACTCAGAAAGAGAAGCCATGGAGAGCAGCCAGAAACTGGCAGTCAACCGAGCCTGGAAGAGAAAGGAGAAGAGACCATCATGAGCAATGCCATGTCATATAATAGCCAAGGAACCCCAAGATTGCTGGCCAGCCAGAAGATACCCACCCCAAGAAGAAGTAAACCTTCTAGCCTCTGAAAATGTGAGCCAACAAATTCCCGTTATTTAAGCCAACCCATTGTATGGTATTTGTTTTAGCAGTTAGGAAATTAAAACACTACTTTTGGCTAAACATTGCTCTTGCTATAGAAGAAGAAATGATAAGTATTTCATAAGAAAGTTTGTCATGCCTACTGTCAGAGTCAACATAAAAATTGTATCTGGAAAAAGTACACATATGTCAATAAAAAAGTAGCAACAGGTATATATTCAGGCTCTGGTTTACATAGACCAAGGGATTGCACATTAGAAAGTGATTGTCACACAATATCCACCATCGCTCTCACTCACCTCAGATAATACAGAAAATAGAGCCCAACATCCCCACCCTCCAACCTCCACCCTTTCCCTGTAATCCACCCACTTCCTATATAACATTCCTACAGATACATGTTACATATGGTGTGGGAATTTTTAAGTATGAGCATATTAGAGACCATTATAAACCTGAGAATAATAAAGTCTCAGGCTTGCAAAAAACCTTGGAGGATATCTACCCACTGACCAGCAACCAGCTATATGATTCCTAAATGAAATATTCCTTCTATTTAACAATAATAATGGCTACAATGTGCTTTATGCTGATTAGTTTTAATGGAAGGGATTAACGATTGTAAGGGCCAGATGGTCCCACTAAATTGTTTTTGTTTCTTTCTTTAGCACTCCCTGACTCACTGTTTTGGAAGGGGGTCACGTCACAACCATATCCATAGTTCCTCAACTCCCAGACCTTTCTCCTTAATACAGAATTCTACCAGGGGGATTCTGTTTCCCATCTTACTTCAATCATTCCTATATTGGACTGTATTTCCTCATTCTGCCTCAAGTCTTTTCCCTTCCATTTTCCCCTTATCATATTATAGGCTCCACTGCCTAGAAAAATAGATTATTATTCTACTCCAATCCTTGATGTCTTGGTTATACTGAAAACTATGTACTAAAAAGTAGTTTAAAAAAAAAAAAAAAAAGTAGTTTATTAGCATGGACCATAAAGAGTAATGATCCTACTACAATTGATACTATAGGGATTTTTCTCTTCCATTCATTTAAAAGATATTTCTTAAACAGAAATATCCTTACTGTGACTCTAGGCAGAAAAGCTATGTTTATTTCCTGACGATTATCCAGTGCATATTTTATTTCCTACACAAATCCTTGAAAGGGTTGTGAGCTTTGTCATTCTGGTAATTGTAAATTCCTTGTTTCATGAAAACATATTCCTATAGTTGGTAATCATGAATAGCTTCCCTACATAAAGTATTGTAAGCTTTTGCGCATTATCTTAGAGTTAGGCACAGCTTCATAAAAGCCCAGGCCATATGTGAAACTAACTGAACACACTGACTAATTTACTTGGTCTTATTCTGACTCACCCACATGTCATTGTTTGTATCAAAGTTCATAAATCTTGCTTCATTTTGGAAAAGATGACTCATATACAAGTCTCAAACGATTGAAGGGAAAATGAGCTTGTAAATAATTCAGTAGAAAACTAACATGCATGTGTATTTGGTACATACATTTCCTTTTGATAGTAATAAACTAATACAAATGGGTTTTTGGCTCATTATTGTGTAAATTAAGACAAGGTCACTGTGAAATAGTCATTAAAGCCAAATTGTGAAACAGCCTCATGTTTCTGAGAATCCAAACACTGTATGTATTGAGTTTATGCTCAGGAGAGCAATATTTGCCTGTCTTTAATCTGGAAGCCCCAAAAACTTCATTTAGCTAAGATTTAGGTAAGATGTTCAATCGATAAGAAGTAAACCAAAATCAACTACTATACTGAGCATGCACTATAAGAAAGACACTTATCTAGAACATAGAACATCTAATTATCATCTAAACAGGCAAATAATACCAATAAGACGAGTATGACATGAACATCCCTAATTCCATATGTGGGTTATGATCTAGATTTCATTTGTTTGACACTATCAAGCTTCTAGTCCCACTACACTCTATACCCATTAGCTTCTCAGAAATCAAAATATTGTGAAAAACAAAATAGCTTGAATTAGGTTCAGTTTTCAGAGGTAAAGAGTACATAAGGATTTTAGCTACATCAGAAGATCACAAGATTAAAGAAGTTTCAGTACACGTGTAAACATATGTGGAAATATAACGCAGATGTTTAAATGTTACTCTGTTACCTAGAGCAGATACAATACATCATACACAGTTTTATTTCAGTAAGCAGGCAATATCATAATGAAATAAACAGACACGTTTGGCAACAAGAGATCATCCTTTTTATGAATTAAATATTTGAAGACAGAACAGTTTAAAGGATTTTGCTACAGTTTATCATTGTACCTGGTGTTAATTTATAGAGTGTCTTTCTCTCAAAATTAACTGAATCATATCAAATTTCAATGAGATGAAATGAACTTACAAAAAGCTGTTTCTGAATCTTTGAAGTGGTTTGGGCTTTTTTTTATCAAGGCAAATCTGTCTTGTAGCATGTTAATGTAAATTACAGTAGTGAATATCATATCTCCATCTGCTGCAACAATCTGTTAAAACATAAACAGGTTCTTTCCTAGGGAAAAGGGTTTATAATCTTTCAGAATATTGTTATCAGTGTCCCCCTCCCTGTAATAAACTACATTTTGCCAAAATCTATTCTTCATCTCTGATCAGCCAAATTCTCTGCCCTGGCAGAATTTTTTGGTGATATCCCCAGGATCTTATAAATATTTCTTCTTTATTCCTAGGAAGCATTTTGTCAGCTCTTGATAACATCTTCTATTCTGTGTGCATCCAGGCACATCAGTGCAGTAGATACAGCATTTAGAAATCACCATGGGAGCTCAACAGAGTAGTCACTTTAGAAAAGAGGAAAAAGAAATCTAAGGGAAAATGGACCTTTCAATCACAGCAAGATGGCCTTATAGTATCCTTGGGGTTCCCAAAGCACCAGCCTTGGTTTGATGGAAAGAGCTCATGTCTAGAAATCAGAAGACGTGGTTGCTCTGTTACTTTCCACAGGGAAAGCTTGCGCAAGTTACTTAACACATCAAAGCTTTGTGTGCCTCATCTCTAACGAAAATATCTAATCCATGAGCAAATGAAATCATTTTTGTGGAAATACTTTATAAAGTGCTATACAGATATTAGTTAATTTATTTCCTATAAACAGAGAATAAAAATCCGTGCATTATTTTTATATCTTGTATTTTGAAAGATTAATTTAAATTTGACATGGTAAATAAAACAAAATAACTAGAATCTAAGAATAGTAATCTGGAAGACATTTTAAAGATCACTTAGCTCAACCCACTCATTTTAAAGAACTTTTTAAAAAATGATTGTCAGGATATTAAACAATTTGACTCTGACCTTAGTGCAGACAAAAGTAATTTTATTTGAGTTTCTGTGGGTTTCTGTGATGCCATTTCAATCAGTAATTATTTAAAAGTTAGGTAAAAAGTGACATATTAGAAGAATATATTAAAGTCAGAATGTTTTTCTTTTAGGAAAAGAACACTTCATTGTTCACCCATAATGTAAGTATTCATCGAGATGCTATGTTAGGGGCTGTTCGGGGTAGAAGTGAATTAGATGCTAAGGTGACAAGTACTGAGAACAATAAATACAGTCTTTGTCCTCAAGGAGCTTATACTCTAGAAGGGAAAGAAATAAATAAAAATATATTTCATAAGACATGGGCATGAGGTAAGAGCCATAAGAAATATGTAAAACACTACAAAATTCCCAAGAACAGAAATAGGTCACCTTCCAATCCATTATATTGCATTTGATATTTGATATCGATAACTATTGCCAATGCAGATAAGAGACTGTGTCTTCTCTTAAGCTGCTGACCCAATTAGCCTTTGATTGACTTTTTTTTTTTTTTCAAGGAGGTACCAGGGATTGAACCTAAGACCTCATACATGGGAAGCAGGCACTCAAACAACTGAGCTACACCTACTCCCCTTTGATTAACTTTTAAATGATTACAAATATAAAGCTTTTTCAGGAAAGGCTATTGGTTTTTCCATGTCTCCCTGCTACACTGTGAGATCCATCAAAAGGAAGAAAATCACCTTATTCGACATGGGGTTTTTCATGTTGCCACCCCTTTCCTTATTCTCTACCCACATTTCATTGAGTCTACAATACAGGAGAGACTCTGAAGAATGTCCAATCAATGTGATAGCTCTAAAGTAAGAATGAAGCAAATGGGTTAGAGTATTACCTTCTACAAAGAAGCACAGTTCAATAATAAAACTGGTGGAAGAATGCTTTTGTATGGGGAAACAATTTTGACCACATTGATCAATGACTACAGTAATTCCCAAGCTTCCACTTGCCCTCAAAGTTTGGACAGTGCCATAAGCACAGCACAAAATAAGTGAAAATACAGGCAAGGGAAGTGATAATTCGAAGTTAGAGAAGGGGACAGTAGATTTGGTCTATTTGGGAAAATTAAACATATAGGTCTGTTTTTCCATGGTGGCTTAATGTTTTAGGCTGCATATCTGTCCATTAATTGCCATATGCAGGGAGTAGAGGTGATTCAAGCAATTAGGTGCCTCCCTCCCACTTGGGAGGTCCCGGTTCGGTTCCCGGTGCCTCCTAAAAGGAAGACGATACAGCGAGTGTAAACAACAAGGCGGTGGGGAAAAATATTTTTTTTAATTACCATATGCCGACAAACCCTTTAAGTTATTTCTATATTTATACTTATTCAGGGATGATATTAATATCAAAAAAATTTCAAGACAAAATATTAAAATATATTTTATTCTCATATTTGTATTGCTACAAATCTTAAAGATATTATGATATTAAGCCTTGGAAATATGCATTTTGGGAGGGTGTTTGCTGTTCATTTTAAGGACATATTAAAGTATGTTTCTCACAAATATGCATTATACCTTGAGAACAAGAGTTAACTTGTAACATAAATATTGAAGATTTAAAAGATTATATTCTACAAGAAAAATTACTATCACTACATATAAGCCACTGTAAGCTCTCATGATGACATATATATGGTTTTAGGTACCTTATGAAAGCAAGGTTTTATTCAGAAAACATGATAGATCTGCCTGAGCTGTTGAGAACTGGTGTGTCAACAAGCATTAAGAGACACTCTTGGAGATTTGGTGTACAACAAAGCACATAAGTGCACATTCAGGAAGAAAAGCTTTCTGGCAAGGCATTATAAATCCTCTCCTACAGTTTTGATGTTTTCAGAAACCGTACTACCTTTGATCTTAACAAAAAAAATTCCAAATTCTATACCCCCAAACCTACCAAATTTATATTAAAAAAAAGAACCTCTACCCATTTGTGAAACGCAAAAGGAAACACATTCCTTGAGCTCTGGGAAGATATTACTTGCTTTTTCCCTGATTTTTTTTGTGTGTGTTATATATTCTTACATAAACTCTTTCCAGAAGAAAATTAAGTTGGGTCATTTGAATCTGATATTTAAATTTTTTAAAATGTGTATCATGGTCTTTGCTAAATCTGAATATGAAATACTATTTTTTAATTCAATAATGACTCAGGAAAAATTAAAAATCAAAAGAAATTATAAAATCCAAATCTCAAAACAGTGGCAGAATTTTTAATCAACAATGACTGAATGCCAAAGTGATGAAAATGACCCTGAGTTTTACTCCATGTCCAGAAGGTCACAAAGGGACACTTTATTAGAGGTCAGCTTTAAAAGCTGTGTCCTAACCACAGAAAGCCTGGCTTTTTGCAGTTTCCTAAAATGTAACTCCTAGGCCCATTAACTACATAGGAACTGATTGATCTTCATCACTTAAGTACCTGGATGGGAAAAGAGGAACTTGAGCATAACAAGGGTATCACTCACTGAGCTGACCACCATCAACAAAGTCCAAACACCAAAGGAGGGTTTGCATTGCTTGCGGTAATTGATCTTTAGGGCTTGAAAATATGCTCAGGATACATAACTCAAACCAAAATATTCTTTGGATCATGTGTGTATATATACACTCTTATGGCATCAAGATAATTCAAGGATATTTGAACAGACTAGTCTTCAAAAACAATGTCTGTTTCTTATAATTGAATAAAGCTGACCTGGATTACTCTGGATGGCAGCTGTTACCAATATGTATTATGTATGTTAAAAATATTATCATGTATTTCCTGAAATATCTTATTTCAAAATTTCCATGCTTCCTGACAAACAGAAGCTAAAAATGCTAATCAAAATAATCTAAAAATTTTATTCCAAAAATATACATAGTAAACTCTTTTATGTTGCATGATCAGGAGATGGTTATTAACAGATGATAGATTAGATATATAGACAGAAGAATAGATAATAGATAAATATTACTCATGAATTAAAATTTTTAAAACTGTATATATAAACTTATCAAGAATCATGTGGCAGCATATGAACATTCAGTTTATTTTAATATGGAAACAACTGTTTTAGTTTTTCTTCACTCAGCTGCATTACAGGCTGTAATACTAGGCTATTCCCCTCACTCCCTGATAGGGTGAGATGATTGTGCCCTTCCTGACTTTTAGGAAAGATAAATTAGTTTCATTTGCTAATTGGTGTACCAAGAAACAGTCAACCTCTTTCAGTTACTCAGTCCTTATTTGTTAACTGCTCACTCATCCAAAACCTTCCACCACCTACAAGCACAGGATCTATTCTAGGTGATCCATTAGTACCAGAGAGAATATCACTCTATCTGCAGGCAGCACCTTGTCTATTGACTGCCCATCAGGGTGACACTTTTCATGGCAAGAACTCAATTGGTCCAGGTCCAATTACACCACACAGCCAGCCTCAATAATGCCCTAAAACTTGGTTGAACCCAAAGGTTCAAGGTCTGAAAACCTAAAAAAAGTCTCCACAAGGCACTAGAAGAGGCACAACTCAACAAGCTTGAGGCCCTAAGCCGGGACAATGATTAGTGCTACTACTTTTACACATATTCATATGAAAACTAAACTGAATCCACATTAAACTTTCTTTAATGATACAGATGATACTTCAGGATGTGTCAAAAGTTAATGAACGCTACTGAAAATGTATAGTACACATTAAATTTCAGTGTAGCACCACAGAAGATGCTGTATAAAAAATCCTTCCCTTGAAAGATGAAAGAACAAATACACCTGGGAAAGTTAAATAACACATTCCAGTTTATTAAGTGTCAAGTGACTAGCACAGGAAAGTGTTATAGAAGTTTGGAGAGCTCTGTAGATTAGAATGCTCAAGACAGACTTGAGAAAATGGCGGCATTTGAATTGAGACTTGAAGATATCTGAGCAGGTAGAAAGAAGGAAACAGTTAATACAAGTTTAGAAATGGCAAAAATAAGGTCTCATCATTAATATGGATTGCAAACCATGGAAAATGTCTCTAAATAAAGGCTGTAAAAGAAGATCAGTTGGAGACAGATGATGGAAAGCCCTAACTAATAAACTAAAGAGTTAGCTTTAACAGCTGACATCAAATGATTCTCATGAACTAATAATAATTAGCCATAACTGATCATCTACTGTAAGCAGGGCTCATACACGGTCCCTACTGTGTGTCAGATACTGTACTCAGCACTTGTGATACAATTGTGGGCAAAAGTAACCATGTTTCCTTCCCTCATCAAGTTCCCAGCAACAGACTCTAATGGAAGCTACACACAGATTCAGATGACAGAGAAAAATTAATAACCTGTTACACTCCTAGCAAATAAAACAGAGTATATTAATTCAGGACTAGGTGACCCCAAAACTCATGTTCTTTCTCTACATGGTAATATGTCTTGTGGCAGTGGAAAAGTGACTGTACTTAATGTCACAGAGGAGGAAAATGTTGGTTCCCAGGGTTTAAGTAATATGGACATGGATTTTAGCCCAGTCTAAAGGATTTTGTAACAATTAGAAAGGCCCCTGATTAGAATGATCAGCTTTTCAGATAGGAAATTTAAACAAAGGCTAAATTACTGCATGACTCAAGTATTGTATGGAGAATTCATGCCCTAGATGGTTTCTAAAGTCCCTTTCAACTTTAAGAGTTAGTTAATCCATGGTTTTCTTCTATAGGTAATATGATTACTGAACTAATTATAAACATCAATGATCCCTGCAACAGGAGATATGCAAATATGATTTCAAAGAAGGATAAATAATATTCTTGGATGTTCATCTAATATTTTTGACTTTCCATTAATGATTTTATTTCTAAAGCCTTTCTACCATTCCTTACATAAAAGCTTTTTTGTTGATTTATGCCACTTCGACATTATCAAATCAACGAGAAATCTGAAACATTTGGCTTTCTTAATCATCTTTTTTTATGTTCAACATAGTCTATATCAAATTAGTATTCAACATCATTTCTTCAAAACCTTAAATTAAGACTTGATTTTAATTACCTCTCAATTACATCTTGCACCACTCCTGTGAGTTAGCTATTTAAAGGAAATGAAGTTGCTAGGAAAAATTAGATTTTAAAATGTAATAATATGATGACTTTAGACTTCACTTCTGTTATAATTATGAAGTATTTCCAAAACAAGTCACCTTCACATAATTTGTTTTCTTTCTTTCCTTTTTTATTACACACTTATCATTTGTCTCCTCAAATTTCCCCACGTTATCTGTGCTCTTTACACAAACAATATATAGACAACAATAAGGAATCACTGGCTGTCCAATAGAAACCCCAGGCAGAACTAGACTAAAGCTGACACACAAAGACCTGTGTATATTGTTTATGTATAGTTGTGAAAGCCTTGAAATACTTTGATAAAGATTCATAAATGTTAATTATTTAGAAATTGATAGATTGCCCCTTCTTAATTGACTTCAAAAGTTTTCCCAATGAACAGAGTTTTCCTATTAGAATTTAAACACATTCTTGTGAAGCAAGCACACATGATAGTGAGAATGATGATGATGCTAATTTAGCAGCTACATTTATCAAACCTACTATGCTCCAGGCCCTGTTATAAGCACTTTACAGGTATTAGTTCATTTAATCCCCACAACAACTCTATGAGAAAGTTTCTACATTTTCAACACTTTATAGATGAGGAAACTGAGGCACTGAGATTTCAGAGCTAGTAAGAAATATGATCCATATTCTAAGCCTGGTAGTGAGGCTCCAAAATCAATTTCTTAGCCACTTTCACTATTGTCATACTATCATATTTCTAAGACTTTCTACATCTGTCTTTGAAAAAAGCATATGATTTTTTCACTCCAATTTTCCAACTTTGAATTAAGAGGAACACTGCTTTTAAAAAAACACCCTACTTACATTGATAGATTAATAAATCTGGACAACTAGTCATGACATCATATTTGTAGAAAGTAAAGCAAGATGCACAGAACATGGGACCTTTGATTTCAAAATGGTGCTGAACTCTTCTTTTCTTAGAAATTACCACCACCTCCCCCAAAACAAAAGAAACTAAAACACAACCCATTTTTCCAAGACTAGTAGATAAACAAGGGCTAGCAAGGACAGGGTGCAGAGGCTAGCTGTGGGAGCTTCCCCAAATGCCTCATCATTAAAAAACAGCGGGGAAGCAGAGCTGGGTGAAGAATCACACAGGCAGACAGCATTTTCAGGAAGAAGTCCAGGGAGACAGGTTGAAGGAAAGCAACTGAATCATGATATATATTCTATATTGGTTACTACAATAAAAAGTTTTCTTTTTAAAAAAAAAAAGAAAAAAAAAAGGCTATACTGCCCAGTTGATATGAACATTCACTGGTTCTGGACTCTGTTCACCACCAATCCCTTGCTTTCCACATGTTAAAGGTCTACAAGAAACGTCTGATGAATGGATGAATAAATAATGGCAAAACAATGGGGGCAGGGGAAGCATACATTTCAAGGAATTAGAAAAATGATTAAGAAAATAAACATAATGAGAACAGAAAGCAGGGACTAATTAAAACACAAATTATTAAAAATGGCTATAGTTTAATAAATTGTTCCAGGAAATAATTCTTTGGGGGAAAAAAAAAAAGAAACTCTTAATAAATAAGTCATTAAAGAAACTAATCAAGGGAAAAGAAGAGAAAAGAATAGGGGAGCAAGCACAAAGCACCAAATGAGATATGGTTACCAGGAAAATATCTAATGACAAAGTAAGAGGCTACTTTCCTCAAGTATACTTAAAAATCTTACAAAACGGATGATCTTCTAGGATAATATAAATTATCAAAGCAGATCTCAGTTTGGTTCCTTCAGGATGTTGGCAGTTGAATTCATTCAACACCAAGTCTTTAACAGGCTTCACATTAGGAAAAAAAAAAAAAAAGTCCAACCAGTTAATACAAGACATGTTGCACAGGCCCACCACGGAAATTTGGAAAGTAACCAATCCCCAGCCCCTAGATCAATTATCTCAGGTCAACGATATCCCCAGGACAAAGTCTTTACTTTTGCCAAAGAACACAGCAGACACTCAGTGGCACCTGAGGGAAGTATGGATCATCTTGGCTCTAACTTCACCAAGAGGCCAATCAATTTAAGCCAATTGTTCAGAATCTAAGAATATAAACTTAAATTCAGTTGAGAGAAATCTATCTGCAGAAAATTCATTTTGATGCTAAATAATTGCCATGCATATTTACTAAGCATAGTGTCATTTCCTTCAAAGAGAGGTATTTGAAATATTAATGTCTTCTTACAACATTTAAAATTTTATAAATTTGGTCACCTAGACTTATTTGAAATTCCTTTCTTTCCCATCAAGTACAGCCAAAATTTTTTAATTTCTTTAGAATTTTTATTGTCTTTTTGACTCTCAGTGCCCGACATTGACAATGAAAATCTAGACCCTTACTAGTCCTTTGTGGGGCATGAAAAATTCAGCTGCCTAATGAGTTTGCAGTTGTGGATCTGTGATTTTTCCTTTTCCTTTGTCTGTGTGTACTTTACTGAACATAAGTAGAAATGGGATTCTCACACTATGAAACCTAAACAACTGAAAAGTAAATGCTAAATACAGCTGTTCTTAAAAAACAAATTGCCCTTCGGTCATTTTTACCAACCCAGGCCCTAGCATCCCACCAATTTGCTCGTCATTTCTCTAATCTCTTCTCCTCAGTTCATGCCTAGTCCAAAATTTCAAAGATGTTTGAAAGTATGTTCAGAGAACAAAGATAAAATTGAAAGAAAGGATCTATGAGGAAGGGATAGACAGTAAGCTTCAAGAAAGCATAGATGGTTGTCTGTTTTGTTCACTGGCTGGTCAGAATGTCCAGAACATGCCCAGTATATAGGAGGGGATTGGTAAATATTTGCATATTTATTGAATTAATGAAAAAGGATTGGGACATCTTATTCCAGATGGCTGGAATAAGACTGAAATTAAGATGATTTCCAGTTATAATGAAGTCATTCTCTAAATGCAAAACCCTGATGATTCTCTCTTGCTAAGGCTGTATAATCCAAGCTCTTTCTTCCTCCACGATGAAGTTATCAGCTTCATCTTGCACTTTATTATATATGCTCCCTGGGCCTGCAACAGACTCACTCACCATGCCACAACATGCCCGTTATTTCAAATGTCTAAGTCCTACCAATAAAATGCCTCTCAACTTTTTAACCTTCCCTTTCCTAGAGCCCTTCTAGATTCTCTGTTTCCCCTAATTCCTCAACAGAATCTGATTGTTCTTTGATATGAATCTCCGTTTTCCCCTGATCTCACTTCCTTCATGAACGCTTGGAATATTTAGCCTTAAATTATACCCATCTATAGTTTTGTCTTCTCTCACTGGCACAGTGGTTAGCAGCCTTTTATTCCTCAACAATTACACTTCAATAGATGATGTTCACATATGTAAATACAAAGTCACTAGATGCTCACTGTCATTATTTTTCTTTCTCTCCTACTCAGGAAAACAAATTGGGATAGAAGAAAAGGAATATTGACAGGAGCGAAACTGAACTCACTCTGATGTTTTTAATTAAGTCATTTAAATATTATATTACTCTAAATAGTATCAGTCACAAATTACTGGCAAGTCATCTCACAATCGAAGGTAACATCCAATACCCTTCAAAATATTAAAAATGTATTTTTATATCCTTGTATTTTTTTTTCTGCATCACCTAACATAGTACCATAAATTGAATAAGACATTAAGCCTAACTCTTTAGGAAGCATTTCATAATCACAAGCAATAGGCTTCTTATCTTAAGCCCACAGGGAGTCCTGTAGCCCCAGCTGGAGGTAAGTTGGAACCACAAGTAGCTTTCTCCAATCAAGTGATCTACAAACACCCTTCCTAGTATTAAAGGAGTCTAAATTGCCTGACGTTATGGGAAAGGCC
>JAQZBX010049852.1:0-19815 GCA_029593785.1 Cabassous unicinctus
AGACCCCTGGTCTACCTGGTAGGCCTGTTCCTCAGAATAGCAGCACGGACCATCTGCCCTGATACCTTGACCCTGACTGAACCTTGGCTCAGTATGTAGGCAACCTCCCTAGGGGTTCCGGAACATCTATCTACTTTGTGCCAGGCACTGGGGATCAGCCAGACTCAGCCCAGGAGGAAAGAGAGCAGTAGAAAATAGTGGTGACAAACACAAACATTCATATTTAAGGTGGAGGTTGGCGAGGAGTGTCTGTGAACATAAGTGGCTCTGGAAGCACCTGACGAGGGGTGACTAACTCTGCCTGGGATGGAAGGAGAGAAGTTTAACACCTGAGGCGTCTAGAGGCAAGTCTAGGAGCATAAATAGCCTTTCACCAAGCAAATCTTCGTTTACTCAACACTTGTGCTAATATGAATACATACATATATTTTCCTTATATTTTATACAAAATGGGATTATACTGGGGACCTTCAGGGTGGTCCAGATTACAGAGAGCCACTGGAGTGGTTCCAGTCGTGGCTTGGTACTTGGCTTTGCTTGGCTTGGCTTGACGTGTGTACTAGGGCAAGATTTGTACCTTTTTTGTAAAGCCTTTTTTGAAAATAGGAACCATAATAATGCCTCATATGAGGATTAAATAAGACAATGTGTCAGATGCATAGCAAATTGCTAAAAATGTTAGCACTTCTAACATGCCTGCTTCTCTCATCCATTTATACAAAAATATCTTGGCTATCTCTTTGTAAATATGGAGAGTGCTCCCTTTTTAATTGCTGCAGAGCATTTTTAATATGGATGCACCAGTTTACACAACCAGCCTCCTATTGATGGGCATTTGGGTTGTTTCTAAATAGTCACAATTTTAAACAATGCTATCACAAATAGCCTTGCACATATATCCTTGCACACTTGTGGAAGCATTTCCATAGTATTCATTTCATGAACTGAAACTGCTGACTCCTTGGTTATGCCTATTTAAAATTGTCATCCAAAAGGGATGTACTATTTTAAACTCCCACCAACGGTAAATGAGACTTTTTTCCCATATGCTTGCCAACACTGGGTATTATCAATCTTTTTCATCTTTGCCATGAGGTCTTTTGGAACAGAAAGGAACAAAAGCAAGTCCAAAGAGGGAGGCAGGAAGGCATAAGGAAATACATTAAAAAGGTTCAAGAAGTCCAAGGAAGGAGGAGAAGTTGAGGGCAGACAGCTAACTGGCCTACCTCCAGGTAGAACTGGCTCTCCCCTGCTCTGGCCCATGCAGGATGAGGACGCTCCAGAGTCAAACCCCTGAGCCTGCCCCTCTGTTCATGCTGCTGGGTCCCCAGGACTGAGGACAGTATTGGGATCATTCTGGAAGCATTCATTGCCCCGAGTCCCATGATCTGGGCCCATGGCATTAGGCCATGTGCTCCTTTTGGGTGGTGGGAGGGAGAATGGGAAAAGGCTTCTCAAAACCTCTGGAGTGCCAGCCTATGGCCATTGCAGACGAACCAGGGATTTCAAAACCATGTGTTGAGAACCATTGGCCTAGGTCATAGCTTTCCTTTGAGGGGTTCCCAGAATTGTAAGGAGGTTCAGAATCTAAGCCCTTTCTAGAAGCGCCTCCATGATGTCTTTTGCCCTCAGAGGCAACCTTAAGCAGAAGAAAAAGTTCTGGACAGAATGGCTTTGGAGTCATATAGACTTGGGTTAAAATCTCCAGCTCTGCCACTTACTAGTTAGGTGACTTTGAACTTTGGTCACCTCACCTGAAAAAAATGGGGATAATACTGTCTCTATGTGGAAAATCTTCTTGTGAAGATTGCATAATTAAAAATTATATCAAGGGCTGGGCTCATTAGCAGCACTTAATGAATGTGATTACTTTCTTCCCCTAACCAGAAAGAAGCAAATATGGCACTGGTGCCCAACAAACATCCCTGGGCTGGATTTGACTTTGGGCAGTTTAGTATATTTGAATTGGACATTTTGTAGAATTCAAAAATAAAGACAAAAAAACCACCATCGCCCCTGTGTCTACTCTCCCAAAGCATTGCTTATAAATAAAGAATATTTGTGACCGCTTGGTGAAAATACTAAAAACCATCAAATCATATACTTTAAATGAGTAAATGGTTTTGTATGTGAAACATATCTCAATAAAGCCATTATAAAATTTTTTTAAAAAAGAAAAGAAAGATTATTTGAAGAGGTCAGTTTTCTGCTACCGAATTACTTGGCCTCAAAGAGCCAATGAGAATGAAATGCAGCTGCATGTTGAAACACAAACTTTTGTACTTTTCCACACTTTCTCAATCTTAATTCTCCCCAAGACATTTGCATCAATTTGGGGAAATTAGGATTGTTCAAACAGGAGTGCAAAGGGAGAAAAAGTCAGTGTTTAGGTTTTTTTACTTCCAAATTAAAAAATTTTGAAAACCAATTTTTTTTTTTTCAATATGAGGAGGGTTTTGCTGAAAGAAGAAAAGGCTCTTGAGAATAAAAGGAGGTGGTTATGATGGCAAACAAGGCAGAGTTTGTGCTCCCCATTGCCTGGGAAGAGCAGGGGAGAAGACTAGGCGAGCCCCACTTGGGTCCCCATCCCCAGAGGGGTCCTCTGGGTTAGGAACTGGGCCGGAGCAGGATGGGGCAGCATCCAGGCTGGGGTGCTGGGGCAGGTCCTGGGGCGTTCCCTGAGAGAAGTGGACACAGCAGGGCCCAGCAAGCCTTCTCCATGGCCGGGAGGCCGCCTACCGCCACTGAGTGCACACAGCCTGTCGAACACGCTGTAGATCATGCCTGGGTGCTGGGTGCGAGTCACTCTTCCACGAGGGCTTTTTCTCCATAGCTGCCTGCACGGCCCCTGTGGATGTGAAAAGTGACACCTGCCCATGCCACGAAGCTATGCTGAGCCTCAACCCAATTGCCCCAACTGCCCAGGTCACTTGCTCCCTCTTCATTGGGCCCGGGGGGAGTAAGCCCAGGAACAGGGCAGGGTCGCGTAAGCACCGGCTGCTCACATGCCACCAGCAAAGCCCGGCCCTGCCTGGCCTCCAGCAGCAGCCAAGGGCCCGCAGGCCCCTGTGGGTGCCCCCTTGAGCTCTTTGCCTAAATACTTTTGTGTGGGAGTCCTCAGCCACAGTTGGGTTCTTCTCATCTTTCCTTGTTTTAAGCTCAATGTCACCTCTGTCTAATCATGCATCAGCCACTGCTCTGCTCCCTGGCACCAAACGTGAAGAATGAAGAACCACTCAGCTTCCTTTCTGAATCATTTGACTGTTTCCAGACTCCAGCCAAGAGGAGGAGGAGACCCAGGAATGTGGCCCATGTATGATTTGTCACCTTCATCTTGACTTTGTCAGGGAAGTTTCCAGCATTAAGAATGGAAGACTTGAAGGCGAGGACAGGAAAGGACAGAGTTTTGCTGTCACAAAAGAAGACAGCAGGATGCCCAGGGGAGGATGAAGTCATCTGACTCTCCAAGAAGCCCCTGCTCGGAGCTGTGCCCCTTTCCCAAGGAGCTGTCACGAGAAAGTGCTGAGATTAAGATCAGGGGGAGACACACAGCTTAGCAGGGAGCCAGGGGCTGAGCTGAGTTGGGTATTGGCATTTGTGTCCATTCAGCCCCAGGCTGAATGGACCAGGAAGATGAGGAAAGGGTCCCAGAGGACCAGCAAGATGAGGAAAGGATCCCAGAGGACCAGGAAGATGAGGAAAGGGTCCCAGAGGACCAGCAAGATGAGGAAAGGGTCCCAGAGGACCAGCAAGATGAGGAAAGGGTCCCAGAGGACCAGCAAGATGAGGAAAGGGTCCCAGAGGACCAGCAAGATGAGGAAAGGATCCCAGAGGACCAGGAAGATGAGGAAAGGATCCCAGAGGACCAGGAAGATGAGGAAAGGATCCCAGAGGACCAGCAAGATGAGGAAAGGGAAGACTGATTTAAATGTTCCTTCTCCACCCCACAAAAT
The DNA here is from genome assembly GCA_029593785.1 of Cabassous unicinctus. NCBI lineage: Eukaryota > Metazoa > Chordata > Mammalia > Cingulata > Chlamyphoridae > Cabassous > Cabassous unicinctus. The sequence goes on from JAQZBX010049852.1 coordinate 3,954, forward strand.
GTCCCCTGTTGAAAAGAGACCAAGCTAAAAGCAAAATCATGAAGATCTAGCCCTGCAGCTGAGAAGGGTATGGGGACAGAGTGCGTAATTCAGGTGCAGAAGATCCGGGGCTTCACCTGAGAGCCCAGGAGGCGTGTCGAGGCTGCAGACGGGTGTGTGCCACCCAGGCCTGGGCTTTAGCTGAAGGAAAGGATCCAGAGTTGCCCCTCGCTGGTTGGACCAACTCCGAGGTGCTGGGCTCAGTTTTGACTGGGAGGAGGTCTTCCAGCTGGCAGTCACCCTCAACTCACTTCCCAGTAAATCCATTGTTGGCACCACCTCGGGCCTGGAGCCCACAGCCTGAGAGCTAATCCAGGTTGAGGCCGAGTGGTGGGCTTCGACGCCCTGTGCTTCCACAGGCTCTACCCCCTTTCCCTCTGGGAAACCATCCCTCCACCACTTGGTTACCCCTGCACCACGGAGTGCCGGGAATGTGCACATGATCCAATTCTGAGACTTTATTAGAATTCTTGGGAAACAGAAGCTCTCTTTCAGCTGAATTTGAAGCTGGGAGGAAGTGAATGAAACGCTGCTGGAAGCTATCACTTGGAAACATCTGCCTGAGAGGAAAAGCAACTTAGAGCTGAGAGTCACCAGAATCCAACAATTTCTGAATCAGAAGCTGCCCTCAGTACCAGAACCTAGAAGTTATGTGAACTCCTTCAATTCCCTTTGTGCCCAAGACAGTATGAGTTGGGTTTCTGTACTTCCAAGAAAAGGAATCCCAATAAAACAGACAAGGGATAGATCAACAGCTTTGGCCCCATTTTCTATCAAGCTTAGAATTAAATAACAGGGCTTCACCCAGATGGCTTCTTCCCTGAGTCTCCCACATGTCAATCATATCCAGGACCCACTATCCCCCAGGCAAGAGGCTTAGGCTCTTTCATCACCTCCAATCACAGTAGATCCCTTCCTCCTTCCACACGATCCTAGCCTGTATCTCTGTACTTCTGCATTGATTGCAATTCTGCAGTCTAAACCCCTAGCGTGCTCTGGATTCTCTGGTCAGGGGTTCCGCCTGTGTGTTTGGACTTCCCAGAGCTGCCCTTTATGCCGCCAGGTTCTGAACTTGTTCTTTGGGCACTGTCTGGCTACCCCTGCAGTGCCTCTCTACAGCCAGGCAGGCTGAGATGCACCTCTAAAGACTCTTATTTACTCCTGTGTGATTCAGACACACATTCAAATGAGGAGCCCAAAGGAGCTAACTGAGATGACAAGAAGTCTGGGAGGCAGGTCCTTAAAGTCATATTCAATGGTGTGGTGGTGTTTGGCCTGGAAAAGAGACGGTTAAAGGAGAGACATAATATCTTTCTGCAAATATTTGTAAGACCATCATATTGGACTAGAGCCAATGGGTAAATGTCCCATGGAGATAAATTTGGGGTCAATAGAAGGAATTACTTTGGATTGTTTTAACACACTTGAGAATTAAACTTGACTTTAGCAAGAACCTCTTTCACATCCTTGTCATCTCTCCAAGGCCTCTCCCTGGGCACATCAGCAAGTCCTTGTGGATGGACTCCTGGGGTGGCACCTGGGAATGGTTGGGGTGACCTGCATGGAGAACATCCACTGCCCAGAGCTGGAGCAAACTCCAAGACCTCAGGAGCCTGGAAGTAAGAAGCAAGCTGAGCCTCTCGATCCCAGGGAGCTGAAATATTTCCTCACTGGGGGACAAAAGGGAGACCCACTGTGCTAAATCAGGAGGCCCCATCTTCATAACCTGGTGGGAAATGGGAGTCCAGGTTTCATAATGGTAAATCTATCAAAACCAGATGGACATAGCTCACATCCTGTGGGCAATAAACATCCACAGGTGAAATTTTATGAGGTTTTAAAAGGAACTTTATGAGCTTTGAGGGAGTTTTCATATAAACTGAAAACCAGCCATGGAAAAACAATATAATGTGAACTGTAGAAAGCAATATCTGAAAGTTCTGTCACCACTACTGAACCAAAGAAACTGTGCAAGGAGACAAGAAAGATACGCTAGAACAGGGGTTCCTAATCAGGGGTCCCTTGAGGGTTGTGGAAAGATTTCAGGGGGTCCGTTAGTTTGAACTGAAAAAAAATCAACTTATTATCTTTATTTCTCTGACCTCTAACTGAAATCTAGCATCTCCTTCACTTATGAATGTATGCAATACATTTCATTAGTATCCATTTCCTATCGCTTATCTCAGAATGTCGCTTCCACTCATCCACACTTCTAAATCACAGTAGTTGTCAGACCCGACGCTAGCTGAGTGTCATAAAGCTATCTGCCACTACATCCTGAGAAGGGGTCTGTGGTTTTCACCTGCCTGGCAAAGGGCTCCGTGGAACAAAAAAGGTTGAGAATCTCTGGGCTAGACTTTTCTATGACTTAGGATATCTGGTCAGGTAGACTGTCTTATCAGCAAAATTTTTAGCTCTTTGAGAGTAAAGGCCATTAAAGTTCTCCTGTTTTCCATAGGACACTAGCACAATGTAGGGGCCCATGTACACAGACAGAAACACCCACAAAACATTTCTTAGAGATAGAGGACAACATTTGTGAGCACTTACCACAGGTCCATCACCGTTCTGAGGGCTGTTCGTATCACAGATAGGAAACTTCAATCGTGAGTGTTAAGAAGCATTTCAAGGCCACATGGCTAATAAATAGCAGAAGCTGGACTTGAATCCATGTCTATCTGTCCCTACAGCCTGTGTTCTTCCAACCACATCCATGATTCCCAAACTTCTGGATTTCAGCCACCTATACAGTTTCATTAACACTTGGTAGAGCCCTTATTGGTTGGCCAACATTTTACTGACAGGATTTTTTAAAGGGAGAGAAGTTACACTAACTGGTTGTATAAGAGACAGGACATGACCTCGGAATGAAGAAAATCTGAATAAATTGAGCTTCATTAAATACTCCATTCTTTGATATGTGTGTGTGCGCGCATGTGTAGACCATGAAAATGGTGTCATTGACAGGAACCAACGGCCTTTTGGAACTGCTACTCTCTGCCACACTTTGTGCCTTGCAAATTTGCTATGGAATGATGAACCGTTATTTGCTCTTTTCCATTCTATCCTCTGAAAAGATTTCAGCGAATCAGGTTCTTATCTGGGTCACAGATCTAGACAACTTGCTACATCTTGTTTAACTTTGTATCTATGGCTTAGTAAACTCTGGACTTCACTATCATCGACATCTCTCTCCTTAGAATAACAAGATTTCTCCACTTGGCAGACTCTGTCAACACAGGAACTGAAGAGGTTCCCTTGCTGACCCTGTTGGCCTAGACCCTCACAGTCAGAGGTTCTTCAGGGAATGAGGTGGGTGGTACCCGGCCTGGAGTGCTGGGGCTCAGGAGTCCCATTCTGCTGGCCTAGCTCTCACACTGGATGACTTTGGGACGTGCCCTCCCTTTCTCTGGACCTCAGTTTTTTTTCATGTGCAAAATGCCTGGGAGTTGAGCCAAAACATCTCACAGGGTGCTTCCAACCCTGGCAACCTAACCCCCTCTTCCATCTGGCCGATTCAGCTCCTTCCACATCAGGGCCCCTCTTTTGTTTGAGGAAAACTGGAATTTGGGGATGGATTCAATGACAAGCTGGCTCTTGAAGAAGATTCTGTAATATGATCATGCAGCTGTTTAGTGATTCTACATGAGTGTAGGATCACTTCAGGGTGGAATGTCAAAGTTTACCAGACACTATCTTGGACCAGTTCTCCTTTTTCCATGGGACCAAATCATTATCCTCAAAAGCATTACTAATTGTGCACATCCCCCAGATGCCGGCAGGCCCTGCCTGGGAAGGGGAGGCCCGTGCTGGGGCTCCTCGTCCTCACTGAGTTTTCTCCATGGCTGGGGAACCAATGGAGGGCCTGGTGAGAAGCCAGGCTGTGCCCTGGGAAAAACGACCTGTCAAGTCACTAGCCTTACCCCAAGGAGGTGTTCTCACACCCACCTGTCCTTTCATTTATCTTTACAGCAGTGAAACCAGCTACCCTAGAAGCCTGCCTCGCTCATGGAAGTTGAAGTTACAGGGCCCAAGTTTAAAAAAAATTCAAAAGACATCCTTGCCCTTTAATTTTAGGATCATCATTCTCTGCACCCATCAGAACCGGGCTGTTTGGCTGCCATGCAGAGACGGAGAAGAAAAGGAGAAAGCTAGCAGGCTGGGCTGCATGCTGGGTGAGTCTGGATGTTTCACCTACAGATCAAAAGCCTCCTGAGCAGTTAACCTTCCACAAATAGGGCAGGTTTAGTAGAAGCAGGCACTGCCTGTAAATGCAGTGCTGTAATGAGTGCACAGATTTCCGATAACTTCTATAAATATCCTGTAGATGACCTTTGGCCCCACTCTGGAGTCTTCCAGGACAGTCCCTTGGGATCTATTAGTAATCTTAACCTGTAGTGGGTAAACCTTCCCCCAGACTCTTGAAGGTTGTCTGGGAGCCCTTTCCCAATAGATATAACTGGGAAGGCGGGGAGGGCTCTCAGGTCTGCATGATCTCTTTCCCCTTGGAAATACCCTTCTATGTTAGCCCTGATGATCAGTAGAAGACATAGAGTAAAAGTAGAAAGTGAAGATCTTGGGGAAGGGGCAAGACCAAGAAGGAAGAGGTACTTCGAGTCATGTGTCCCAGCAAGAATAATAGGTAAGGACAAAATAAGTAGGAGCTGATTCAGCAAAGGTCTTTAGGGAGTGGTCATGAAAGAAGTCTGGGGAGAAGGAAAGAGCACAGAGCTCCTCAGGGGAGCTGCACGGGGAAGGGGCGCACAAAGCTAGGAACATGCCTCTGAAAAAAGTGTCTGTGAGCTGGAGACCAGGGCAGAGCACTGCTCAGGGGGTCAGGGGACCTTCTGGAGTCAAGTCCAACCTGACCTCAGTTGAAGTCCCAGTGAGCCCAGAGAGAAGGGTCCCTGCTTGGTCAGTGGCCAGGGAACTCAAGAGAGGGAGAAGCCAGGTCTAAAGGCAGCTGGGAGAGGAAGCAGAGGGAAGGAGGAAGGCCATGAGCAGGTGTTGGGTGGAATTTAAGGGAGGCTCTAATCACCAAGATGGAGTCCAGGCCTCCTATGAAAACCATTTGTCCTGTTACAAAGCGTTAAAGGGAAAGTGTTGCGGGATTGAAAGGGCAGTGGAAGCCTGTTTAGCCGACCGCCTGAGCCATCTCACCATCCAGCAGGATTTCCTCTTCTCCTATCAGCTGACTCCTCCCACATCTGTGAATACTGCAGTGTGTCAGCATCGCAGAATTAGAGCTCAACCCTGCCTCTGCATTTTACCACTGAAGGTATCTAAGTTACCCTGAGAGCTGATGGTAGACCCCCTTTGGAGGCCAATGTCTCCTCATTCCCAAGCCAAAATTCGTTCCACTCCCCCCTCAATCTCTGGGACCCAGTGGGGAACAAGTCACCTGGGTGCTGTGTCTCTGTGCCTGCATTTTTAGAATGCCATAGAGGTTCTCCCAGCTTAGCCTCTGGTTTACATGAACCTGTGTCTTCTCCACTTTCAGCATATCCACATCCCCTGGGCTCATGCCTGTGAGCTATTGTGGACCTGTCTGCCTGCCCCTTTCACTGCCAGCTGGGGAGCCTCTCTTGGCCTCCTCAGCAGTGTATACTTTTGGTCTCAGCTCAAATGTCCTAGTTGAACAACAAAACTCTCTCGGAACTGGGAGATGTGAATTCCTTAGGCTGCTGATTATTTATGGGCTTATTGCTCAAGCCAAAAACTTCTGTCATTTTGTTTGAGTACAGGTGGAAGGTTAAGAGGATCTGTGCAATATGGGGTCAAAAAGATCATTTAAAAGGTTCCATTGAACCAAGACTCCATACACATCCAAGGAGAAAAATAGACCTGAGACTTAGGGACTAGTAGAGAGGCTTAACAGGAGGAGCTGGTTTCTGTCTGAGGGGCTGAGCTGTCAAATCCATTGCTCCAGAGATTCACAGGCTCCAAAGTGGCTTATAAGCTGGGATGGAATCAGGGCCAGAGCAAGCGCTATCAGAAATGATCTTTCTCAAGGCATAGTGATGGGCTTCTCTAGGTCAAGTGAAGCTGAACTGCCTTTAATTCGGGAAGTTTTAAAAGATTCCTCCCCAAGTGCTTCCCCTGCATTGCTGAGACATATGCTGGCCAATAAGTCCAATCCCTGGTGACATCAGTGTCACTCTCGGATGGAATTTCATTTTCCTTTCTACAGTCATTCATTGAGTGGCTTCCCTGAGTCAGGTGCGGAGCTGAGGCTGGTTGCTGAGCCCTGGAGACAATTCTGGCCTGAGGTTCCAGGCAGCTCTGCCCCTCTCGATGGAGACAGTGTGGGGACTGCAACCATCCAGCCTTGCGTCAGCACGTCCTTAACATCCCTGGGGAAGCCCAGGATGTGGCTCTCCTCTCCTCTTTGTCTATAGCCTTCCTTAATGTCACTGGATGGGGTGTTGAATGGACCCCCAGGGAGGCTTCAAAAATTGAAAGCCAGTGCTGGCCAGGGCCCCCACCGGATGGTGAGAGAGCACAGGAGGAAACAAAAGCGCTTGTGTTAACAGAATGTCATTTCCCAACATGATTCAGGCCCCGATGCTGAGGCAGGAAAAGGAGAGCAAATGCATTCCCATTCATCACGTCGGCCATGGTTATTTTTAGATCACGCACCAGCTCAGCGCTGGGCTCCAAGGGCCCTGCCGTGGAAGGAAATGAGGCTGGGCTGATAGAGTCAGTGGAGAGTGGAAGTCTTGCAGGCAGGCGCACGCGCATGCAGCTGTGTGTGTGTGCCTGTGTGTGCCTGTGCAGGAGAAAGAGGAGAGGTGGGCAGGCAGCCTTCCTCCCAGATTGTAGGCTTTGGGTCGGGCGCCTTATGTGGGCACGAAGAGGGGAATTGAGCTCTGGGGAATTGTTAGGGGAGAAGAAAGGGGAAGGCTCTTTGCCTGGCCCAGAAGTGGGCCCTGGGCTTCAAGAGCACCCCCTGCCCCCGCCCTGTGGTCCCACCTGCCCTGTCATAAGCACACAGGCGCTCGCTGGGGTTGAGGGCCAAGCCATCTAGGGGATATTGGCAGACTGCAGGTGGCCTTGGCTTCTGGATCACAGCCTTGAAAGCAGCAGGCCAATGTGCAGGCCACTGCACCTGTGCCGATGCTGAGGCGTGCCGGAGAGTCTGAACCTTCTGGCCTGGCCTCTGGGAAAGGGATGCTGCTCCAAACAGCTCCTACACACCTGGTTTTCTCAAAGGCAAATCCTGCCCGAGCATGGAAGTAGAGCTCTTTTGTGCAGGGGACAGGGAAGAAGTTTCCCTTCATTTTCACCCGTTTCGGGCCCTCTCTTCTCTCCACCTAGTGAAGGGAAAGGGAGGCCTGAGGTTGAACTTGGCCTTGAAGCAAGAATGGGCTCAGGGCAGTCTTTCCTCCCAACTCCAAATCCTCCTTCTCTCCTTTTATCCTAAATTCCCTGTTCTCTTGCCTTCTACCTCTGCAGATTTCTCATCCCTGTAAATGATGCATAATATCCATCCTGCTCCTAACTAACATAAAGAAGCACAGCTTAGCATGAGGCTAACGCTCTGTTCTTTCTTTCCACAAGGCTTTCTAGATGTGCTTCAAGGTCATGGAAACGTAGTTTATAATATGTGGGTCTTTAAGGGCCTCGGAGTTGATTCACTTTCCATTAATAGCTCAGCTGTCCCTGAGGGTCTGGCCAGTTTTGAACCTTCTTACTGGCAAAGAGGGCTTAGATGACTTCCTGCACAGTCATTGGATGGATTCCCATAAGCCAAGGCTACTGGACCGAGCAACCCATAGCAACACATGACTGCTATTGCCTCCTCCCGGGAAGGCAGAAAAAGCCTTATGTGAAGGTTTAATGGAGCCACCGAGACATTCTTCAGCCTAAGTCTCTCTGCAGCCCTCTGTTAACCCCAAGAGATGGAGCATTTATAAGCTTTGCACCGCAAGCTGGGGAGGTAAGGTGCAGGGAGAGGAATAAAGAGGGGTACTTCCAGCGCATTTTTTCACTTGTATCTTTTCTTCTGAAGGATTGTCTCAGACAAGTACTACCCAGTTGGCAATTTAATAGGAGAAAATGCACCTGACTAGGCATGAGGGCTATCCAGACCACCTGCACAGGTAGGCAGGTATGTGAGGAGGAAACAGTACTGCCTGGGGAGCCAAGGCCCCTAATCCCACATCTGCCATCAGTTTACATCAACCGTGACCTCGTAGGAACCATTCCTCTCCCTGGATCTCAGTTTCCTCATCTGAAAAGGGAATGGCTTGGATCAAATGATCTTGAAATTACTTTCCAAAATACTGCAAAACAAATATAACTAGGGAGATGGGATTTCTCGAAAAACTTCCCTGGGAAAGTTATACTTCTGGCAGAAGGCAACAGAGAGTAGAAGAAGAATAGCCAACCGTTATTGCTCTCCTACTGAACGTATCTTATCACCAACTCTCACAAGAACTCTGCACGGTAGTATTCCTTCCCACTGCATAAATGAAAAAATGGAGCATCAAAGATGTTAAACCAACTGCTCAAGGTCACAACGTGGCAAAGGCAGATTTCAAGTCTGCATCTTTTTGACACCAAAAATCAAGGAGAACGATGCTTATTTGCTTGCTTTTTGTTTGTGTTTCTTATAATGAGTATCCTCTTAAAAGTCTGTCTGACCCTTCTCTGCACTTCAATTTTCCTTTCTGTAAAATTATTTATTATTAGAAAACAGTTACAATTCTGCCCACCTGGAGAACTTCACTGGGAAAAATAAGAAATAATGGTGATAAAGCATCTGGCTCCACGCACTACCAAATCAGAGCCTTTTATAAGTGGCAACCAGATGATGGCATCTGAAAGGATGAGTCAGATGCCAGCCCTCTTCTCTTCCAAAGACATGAAACAAACCAACTTCCTGATTTTTTTCTTTCCTTCAAAGTCCTATGTTTGCGGAAGCAGATGTGGCTTGAGCAGTTGGGCGCCCACCTACCACATGGGAGGTCCCAGGTTCGGTTCCCAATGCCTCCTAAAGAAGACGAGCAAGACAGTGAACTGACGTGACAGGTTGGCATGGCAAGCTGACGCAACAAGATGATGCAATGAAGAGACAAAACAAGGACACACAATGAGAGACACAACAAGCAGGGAGCAGAGGTGGCTCAAACGATTAGGTGCCTCCCTCCCACATGGGAGGTCCTGAGTTCGTTTCCCAGTGCCTCCGAAAAAGAAGACCAGCACACAATGAACAGACACAGAGAGCAGACAGTGAGTGCAAACAATGAAGGGGGTGGGGGAGAAATAAATAAAATAAATCTTAAAAAAAAAGAAAAGTCCTATGTTTGGTTGTGTTTAAAAGCCCCTGGGAGAGTGGCTATTTGCCCAGGTCCGTTGTGGGATTTGCGGTGCTGTAGCAGAGGTGACAGCATAGGGCTGCCTCGCTTTGCTAACCCTTTTCTCCCTTTCTCCTCGGCTTGCCCACCTGCCTTCAAAACCCATTACTTGCCTCATTGTCTTGTTCGTCCCAATCCTTCTTTCGTCTTCTTTCCAGACACTCCGCCTCTCATCTCTTTGACCTTCTTGCTCTGCTGCCTCTTGCCTTCCCATCCTTTCTTCTCCTTGATGATGGAGCGGCTAACAGCTCTGGGGAGACCCCCAGCATTACGCACACAGCAGGGTGCCGTCACCTTCCCCATGGCTGCGGCATTGTCATGATGCCGCAGAGCCAGGCGTGCAGGCCCCGAGGGGCTGGCGCAGGAGGTGCTCCTTTGGGCACTGGGCATGCTCTGGAGCTTAAAGACCTGCATCATAAAGAAATTCACTCCCCAATTGTGGTGTCTGGGCACAGCCTCCAATGGGAGCCGTCTATGAAAAGACCTCAGTCTGCAGGAGGTGACCGTGGGCGTCTACATTTCTGCTCTTTCTTTTTCTACCTCGCTGGTACCTGAGTTAACCCTGGGGCTCTTCAGTCATAAGGGCAACAAAGGCATCCCAACGACACAGGATGTTGGCATCATTCCAGGATTTCCTGGCACTCTTCTCTTGCTTCCATTTATAACGAGGTCTCCTTTAGAAGAGCCTTGTAAATAAGCTCCCCAAACTTACAGCCTCAAAGACTGTTACCAGTTTTCTCTGGACCCAAGAAATTCTGGGTTGTAAAACAGATGAAACCATTGTTCTTTACTGCATTCTCAGCAGAAATAACTTCTTGTGCATGGTAGGTGGGTAAATGGCAATTGAAAAAGACGGGCTGAAACAAGTAGAGGCAGAATCTAGATCAAGTGATGTGAGTTAAAAGGTTCTGTCTTATTCCCAGATCCACTTCAGACTCTCTCTGTGACCCTAGACTTTGTTTCCTTTGCCTGTGCCTTGGTATCTGTATTTATAAGACAGCCGTCTAACAAGAAGATACCAGTACATAATTGGAAAAAAGAAAATGCTTTGTAAATAATATTGGAGATTCCCCTGCTGTTTTCTTGACAGAAGTTCACTTGGAGGGTTCAAGAGCCTTTTGATCTTCAATGAGAGGGCCCAGCTGCAGAGAGATGGAGTCCGATTTAATCCAGAGCTAACCTTCCAGAAGACCCTTGTAGATAGTTTGTGATGCTCATTGTAGTCTCAATCCAGGACAAAGGTAGAGAAAATGATTTGTGGGATTGGTAATAACCATAACATATAATTTCTGATTAAACCATTTTCTTCTTCCTGCACCATTTCTGTCTCCCACGTATGTCATTCTCTACAGACTCAAGGAACCATTGCCTCTAGTCAGGTACTTAAGACCTCACAAAGACCTTTCTTCCTGCATATTTAAGGAAAAGTAAGAAATGATAGCTCAATATACCAAAAGCTATACAAAATTCAGAATGAAAAGTATTTCCAGGACTTCTGGTTCTTTTCTTCAAGAGGCATTAGGATGATGCAGCTCCATAGAGCCAATATGGCTAAGGGTTATTGGGCAGCGGGGAGGAGGGTCACAAAACATACTTACTGGACTCCATACAACTGTCTCCCTGCAATCCTCCCTCACGTCTCCACGGTCAGATTGGAGCAGCATGTGGAAAAAATTCCTGTCTATTTTCAGAAACAGATAAAAGCATTCAGATTATGCAGTGCAAATCTCAGCCTGAAAGCGGCTGGAAAAATCTGTTCCTTGCCACTGTCACTGACCCCCCTGACCCTTCCAAGAAATGAAATTCAGGCCCGCGTCCCTCCCTCCCAGCACAGACTGACCACAGACCATCCACTGCACGTCTGGTCCTTGTCCACGCTGTCAGAGCCTCTATCCCTGAAGAACCGCAGGCAGGGGAAGAGATGTTGAGTGTTCTTTGGTTTGGAAAAATACATGCATATATCAACCGGTTCAAGGAGAAGTCACGTTAAATCCATGTTCCTTTTTGTCTGCACTTTGGGGTGGTGCATATTTTCAATGCTGCCTGACCCCCCAGTCTCAGGCCCAGTCTCGAGCAGGCATGTGGGTCTTGTTTACTGACAAGAGGCACCCCCGGGTAGGAAGATATTCTCTCCTGAGTAGAGCTGCCTGAGACCAGACGTCTCCCCCAAGCATATGAGATTTGGGGAACATTGAGCAGTTCATCAAACTGGACCTCTGGTGCGGGGGGATTATTCCTGGATTTAGGAATTGGCCTGTTCAGGGACGTTGCCACTGCCCAGTCCACTTATATTTGCAATGAATCAGTCACACTCTGGAAAACCAAAATAGTGAAATAGGCTTGGGGCTCATAGGAGGTCATCAGGTATCTGGCCAGGGTGAGAACTCCATGACCCCCCCCCCCATTCTGAGTAGTGGACTCTGCACCGCTGGCCTCAAAAGGGAGGATGTCCCCAGGGTACTGGTGGTAATACCTCCCGGCCCGCACCGACCCCAGGGCCCTCCAGAGCCTGTCGCCAGCTTGTTGCCAACCTGCTACGAGTTCTTAGAGTCTGGGGGACAAAGGAATAGAGAGGTTTTTTTGTTTGTTTGGTTTTTGTTTTGTTTTGTGTTCCCCAGGTTATATTGAAATTGTGAGGAAACTCCAAACCCTTAAAGCATTCTGAAATTATTTGCACCTGAAGCACCAATTTATCTGTGTTTCCCTTTTAGTCCTTTCTCCTTTGTATGGTAACATATCTCATCTGCTAATACTCTGAGATCCTTCAGGGTTGGGACTTTCTTGTCTTCAAATCCACACAGTGGAGCAGCAGCCCTGGTCAGCTGCTCAATATGTACAGAAAAAATGAAAACCTTTTTATTTGATTAGAATTGCTAAAAATCCAGTTTTGATTTTATACAATGTATTTGCCAGACACATCTCTACAAATGCAGGTTCAAGTTCATTTTACCAGCCCACAAAAAACAGATAGATGTTATATCATAAATATTTGGAATACACAAGTTTGGAAATGTTCCACATGAAAGAGGAAATCCTTAGGTATTTTTGTGTCTTTTGTAACTTCACTTGGTGGGATAGGTATAGATGCAGAGTGTAAGAGAAGAGGCCTTAGTTGGGTGAATAAAGGGTAGATTGTCTGTCCACGTAATGTTACAAATTTGTATGCATATATTTCTAATTTATCCAAATTATCAAAAGGAGAAACAGCAATGTCTCTAAAAATATCTTTAGCAGAATAAAAATTTAGAGAGTATATTTCTTCTCCTTTAAGGCTAATTGATTTTTATCTACATAATGGGGTTCTTCTCAAAAGGATTTAAATGATAATCATAAAGATCTTTCTGTATATTCCCTGAAAGATAGAGTATCAATTCCATAAGGCCTCACTAATCTGACTTTCTTCTATGAACAAATTATAAAAATTTCTGTTGAACTGAGCATCAGGTAACTTATTGGAAGATAGTACTTATTAAACTGCATAGCTGCTAACAGGCCTCAATAACTATTTTTTTGGCTCTGAATACAAGAGTTGTTTAGTCTGTTGTACTAAAGAAAATTTCTAAGCAAATCACAGTGTAAAACAAAACAAAAAGAATCAGTTTTCTAAGTTATAACAAACTGCTTTCAAACGCATTAAAGAAAAAGGGTAACATGCTTCTCTTGGAGGCAGATACTTTGATAAGCCAATTATGCATTTATCTCTAGTAAAGTAGGGCCTCTTTTAGGTGGCTCTCTACTAACCTGGTTACCATGAAAAAAATAATAGTACTGTATACTATTTCTGTACACTATTTTACTGAACATTCTTTCTGTAAGAACATGTAACCAAGGCTTTTCACTGTGTCAATTCAAATCAGGGAGATGTTATTGAACAGAGTCTTTTATTCTTACTGATTCTCTTTGAAATCAGCTTCACCCATGTAAAAGTATGCCTCTAGAATTGTGTTAAATTCAGGTTGTGTTCCCAGATTCAGTTTGAATGTAAAAGCTATTTAATTCAACAAATATCTAAGACGAAATATTGAGTGATTCTTAAAATGTTACTGTTGTTAAATATTGAAAATATTACTAGGTTTTATTGGGGGGTGGGTAATTCTTAATCCTTTTACGGCGCTTTTCAAAAATTACCTGCATGTCATAAGTTCATTATTACCAGAGAAGCATTTAAAGAAAAAGTTCACTTTTTATCTTACTTCCTTCTCCATTTCAGTTTCACTTTTAAGTCCTTGTCACCATTTTAGCTTGCGTGAAAACCTTAAAGCAAGAAAAGAAATGCAAATGTAGACCTTTTGTACATGCACTTATTTATATAAGGAAATAATCTGTAGTAATAAATATTTGTCTTTTAATAAAAATTAAAAAAAAAAAAAAAAACCAGGCTGGTGCTTAGTACATTGGGGAGCAAATGTCAGCCATACACACTTGGGAGGAGACCACCACTCTGTCCGGTTTTCATCTGGGGGGCATTGTGGGGAGGTCTCAGGGCTTCCTACTAAAAATATCTTTTCCTTCCAGAAGGCTTTCTGCTTGGCACTCCTCACTGAACCATTCATTAAGCACCAAACTCCTAGCACTTGTCTCCCCACCTCCTCTCGAGACAATGGGTTCACAAGCCAAATAAAAGCCAAATAAACCCAGCTGCAGAAGAAGCAAGAAGTGATGTCTCCTCCCCGGGGAATGGGATGGGCCTCTCATTTCCTCTTCTCTGGCTTCCTCCCCTGGATGCACTGGCCTCTCAGCTAGCGGGAGGGCAGGGCTGGAGTGAAGAAGCCACCATCAAGTGAGAGCCTTTTCATGAGGGAACAAGGCCCATCTGTCTGGCAGATGGATGGAGCCGGTCGTTGCAGTGAAGAGGAGTTCCCAGACTGGCGAGGCCGAGGGCGGGAGTCGGGCCGTGCCCCCAATATGTTCCAGGCAACAACAAGGAGGGTCCGGATAGAGCAAGGGAACTTGCCAGATCCCACCAAGGCTCAAGACCTACGTGTCTGTGTCTCTACTTTTAAAATGAAAGCTCATATTTTGTGAGGCAAGCACCAAGGATTAGAGTGGATAGCAGTTAGATTGTTTAATAAAAAAGCAATGGCAGGAGTGCTAGAAGGAGAGAAAGAGAAACCACAGCTCACATCTTCCCCTCCAGTATCCTCTGGACCTTTGCTCCAGTGGTCCCTCTACCTGGAATATCCTTCACTCCCTTCTCCACCTGCCAAACTCCTACTTATCCTTAAAGCCCAGGTCAAATGTCTCCTCTTCTGTAAGGCCTTCCCATGCTCCTTCCTTTGTACTCCAGCAGAATCCTCTTTCTCCCCTGTGGCACTTCCTATCTTTCAGCTTCTGTCTGTTACTTCCAAAACAGTGCAAGGATCTTGAGGGCTAGCCAATCTTATTCATATTTTCCCCACCCACTCCAAGCCCAGAACCTAGCATAAAAAGTGCTTGGTGAATGAAATTGTACTACTTACAGACTTAAATTCAGGTGGAGTCCCACATGCTACCTTAAATCTAGCGCAGTCAAGTGTCAAGGAACGTCCTCAATTTTTTTAAAGGTAAAATTCATATAGCATACAATTAACTATTTTAACCATTAAAGTGTACAAGTCAGTGGTTTTCTTAGTACATTCACAATATGATGCAACCATCATTATTATCTAATTCCAAACATTTCATCACTCCAAAAAGCATTAATCATATCCATTAAGCAGTCATTCCTCCACTCCCCCTCCCCAAAGCCCTTGGCAACCACTAATTTACTTTCTGTCTCTATGGATTTGCCTATTCCAAACATTTCATATAAATGGAATCATACAATATGTGGCCTTTTTTATCTGACTTCTTTCACTTAGCATGTTTTCAAGGTTCGTCTGCATTGTAGCATGCCTCAAAACCTCATTTTTTAGTCGAATCAAAAGATGGCGGACTAGTAAGACACGGGAATCTCTTCTCCAGAAAAATAGCTAGAGGACAGGCTGAAACAGCACCCAAAAAAGATCTTCTAGGGTTCAGGACAGCAGGTGAAGGCTGCGCACCACCCAGAGGAGAGAGGGACAAAAGAGGGAAATCGCGACAACAGAACCGTGAGTTGGAACCAGCAGAGGCTGCTGCTGCTGGCACCCTCCCCTACACTCTTTAGAATTCTCGGGCCTCTGGGCCTGCGACTACAGACAAAGGGGGCTCCAGGGATCTACCACTCCCGGAAAGGGGAGAGAGAGAGGGACACAGCCTTAGGCTGACCCAGGTTCTGACCCGCAAATTTGGGCTGCGGAGCCCCACAGACCCTTCCACATGGCGGTTTGCCCTGGGAGCCTAGGAAGGACTGGAGAAATCCGACCCTCACAACCTCCCTCTCTTCTAGCCTGGACAAATTGTTGAGTACTCCACAGGAGAGGGGAGAGAGCCTGGGGCTGACCCTGCTTTTGACTCACAGGTTTGGTCTGCCCTGTCCTGAGAGCACTTCCAGGCCGGGTGGG
>JAQZBX010049853.1:0-19814 GCA_029593785.1 Cabassous unicinctus
ACTCTGTCCCCTGAAGAAACTGGGTGAATCCTGGATGATGTCTGTGGACTATACAAGCTCAACCAAGTGGTGGCCCTGATTGCAGCCACTTTGCCAGATGTTTGTTAGAACCGGCTAAGATGACCCCAGATTTATGATTTGGGGCATATCATTTTGGCAAATGTGTCCTTTCTATGCCAACTAGACGTGAAGATCACAAACAGTTTGCATTCCCATAGAACAAACAACAGCACCCTTTATAGTTTCTCCCTAGGGCTCTAGAACTCTCCTACCCTCTGTCATAATATGGTCTGAAGAGATCTGGGCCATTTGGGCATTGTGCAGAACATCACATTGGCCCATTGTATCAATGACATTGTGCTGATCAGGCCAGGTAGCATGCTGGAGGGTTTGCTGAACACCTAACTTATCTTGGCCCTGTGAGTATTCACAGGCTTTGCTGCATCCATAAAATATTTAGGCATCTAGTGATCATGGGAGCACAAGGATATTCCATTCAAAGTGAAAAACAGATGATTGCACCCTGCATCTCCTATCACAAAGAAAGAAGCACAATACCTGGTTGGCCTTTCTGGTTTTTTAGGGGCAGGGTTTTCTATGTTAGGGATCCTTATCTGGAGTATATACATAAAAGGCTGCCAGATTTGAGTGGATCCCAGAGCAGGAAAGGGCTCTGCATCTCAGGCCCTACAATCCAGCAGACCCTATGTTACTGGAGATAGCAGTGGTAGGAAAAGATGATCTAGCACTTTCCATGCCTAGTGCAGCCATGGCTTATGGTCCCAAGAAGCATTTGATGTGTGTAGCAGTTCCAAATCACTGCATGCTGGACAAACTGACTGGTGTGTTTATTCCTCATCCATCCACTGCTCTCCACATGCTGAAAGAATGTCTCCCCCTCATCATTTTCTTAAGGAACAGACTTAAGTATGCTCTGACAGGAGATGAAGTAAAGAAGGGCTGTATGCAGTGGTTCCTAAAGATTGATGGCAAGGTCCAGACTGATATAACTTATCCTGCTGGTTTTATGGATGGCATCAGCATTGACAAAACCAGAGAGAATTTCCATCTGATCTAGGATGCCAAGGGTTGCTTTGCTGTTCATTGTATCATGCCTGAGGAGGCCAAGTTCAAGTTGTGTAACATGAGGGAGATCTTTGTAGGCACAAAATGAATCCCTCATCTGGGACCCCTGATGCTGGCACCATCAGTGACCCTGTTTCCCTCATCAAGGTGAATGACACCATTCAAATTGATTTGGAGACAGGCAAGCATTACCTATTTCATAAAGTTTGATACTGGTAACCTGTGTTTGGTGACTGGAGGTGCTAACCGTGGAAGAATAGGTATGATCACAAACAGGCAGAGACAGCCTGGCTCTTTTTTTTTTTTTTTACTGGGAGTTCCCAGGGATTGAACCTTGGTCCCTCCATATGGGAGATGGGCAGACACCTAACAATTTGAGCCACATCTATCCCCCCAGCCTGGTTCTTTTGATGTGGTTCATGTGAAAGATGCCAACAGAAACAGTTTTGCCACCCAGCTTTCCAACATTTTTGTTATTGGAAAAGATATACACCTCACAAATGCAGAAGAGAGAAGACAAGAGACTGGCAGACAAACAGCGCAGTGGGTGAAATGATCTTTGGGTGACATAAATGGAGAGCTCTTTGTGGCTAATTAAAGATAATAAAGTATAAAAAAAAGATGCTGACTAGTGTTTGTTGCAAACCCCAGTGGGAGAATCACAACACAAGTCCCTGGATTTCTGGAGTAAGGCAATGTAATCTTTAGCAGAAAATTATATGCCTTTCAGAAAGCAACTTCTGTGTGCTCTTGGGCTCTGGTGAAGACAGAGCCTGAGGCCTTGGGCTATCATGTGACCATGTGGTTGGACCAGCTCATCAGTGGGTCTTGTCAAACCCACCAAGCCAGAAGGTTGGGTGGTCCTGGCAACAATTTATTTTTACATGAACTGTGTACATCTGGGATCGAGAATGAGCAGGACCAGAGGGTACAAGCAAGCTACATGAACAGGTAACCCAGACACCCAAGGCACCCACCACTGTTGTACCATCACTGCAACCTCTGTGGAGAATCCCATCTGAAAGAAGAGAAAAAAGCCTGAGCTTGGTTTATGGATGAGTCAGCTTGGTAGGTGAGTACAAAACAAAGATGGATGGTAGCTGCACTTCAGCCTCACTTAGGGGTGGCCTTGAAAGACACTAGTGGGAAAATTTTTTCCAATGGGCTTAGCTTTAGGTGGAAGACCTAGGAAGTCACTTTTAGAGGAAAGATAAATATCTATGTTTAAAATAAAACTCATGGGCTGTGGTGAATGGCCTGGAAGGGCCTGGAAGGAAAATATTGGAAGACTGGGGACAAGGACATCCAGAGTAAAGGTATGTGAAAGGAACAATGAGAGTGGGTACAAAGTGTGAAGATCTTTGTATCATATGTCATCACCCACCAGAGAGTGTTTACCATGGAGGAAGCACTAAACAACCCAGGGTGACAATCACCATCTTCTGTCATTGGCCAACCCTAGCTCTGATAAATGAAGTGGCCACAGTGGCCAAGGTGGAGACTATGCATTGGCCAACAGCATGGACTCCCATTTACTAAGGCTGATCTAGTTACTGCCACAACCACATGTCAACCTGCCCCCAAAGACAAATGCTGAGCTACTGATACAGTACCATTTCTCAATGAGGCCAACTGGTCCCTTGAAGGCAAGTTAAATATATTGGGTTCTTTCTTTCCTGGAAAGGCCAAAGGTTGCTTCTCACAGGAATAGACACCTCTTCTGTGTATGTATCTGCCTTTCCTGCCTGTACCACTACTTGAAGGATTATGGATTGTTGATCCATTGACTTGAGCTCCCACATAATATTACATCATCTCAGGAAACCCATTTTACAGGAAAGAAAATACAGGAGTTGGCCCATGACCATGGCATACACTGGTCAAATCACATATTGTACCATTCAGGTTCTGTCAGTTTGATAGCGCATTGGAGCAGCCTGCTGAGCATAGCTAAAGCTCCTGACAGTCCTCTTGGAGGATGGAGTGCCATCCTCCAGAATGCAGTATGTGCATTGAGTCAAATATAGTGCCTGTCCCCAATAGGAAGAACACATGGGTCTGGGAAGAAAGAGTTAGAAGCAGGAATTGCCCCACTTACCATCATCCACTGGGGGACTTTGTGATTCTTATCCTTGCAACTCTGGGCTCTGCAGGGTTATAATTCCTAGTTCATAAAGGGGACCCACTTTCACCCGAGGCCACAGCAAGAGCCTTATTTAATTATAAGCTATTGCTGCTGATAGGGTACTTTGGGATCCTTGTGTCCAGGTATTAGCAAGCAAGAAAAAGAGTCTTGGCAGAGGCAATGGACCCCAATCATCGAGAAGAGGTAGGACTGCTTTTACACAATGGGGACAGAGAGGAAAACATATGGAAGTCAGGTGATTCATTTGGGTTCCCCTTGGTACGCCCTTGACCAGTTATGACTGTAAATGAACAGGTATAGTGATCCATCCAGCCTGAGAAGCACATGGTAGCCACGAGCTCAGAAGACTTGGGTGAAGGACTGGGTCATGCCACCAGATAAGCCATGGAGGCCAGTAAAGGTGTGAGTTGAGGGTGAGTAGCATCTAGGATGGAAAGTGGAGGAGGGAGACAATGAGGATCAAGTGTGGCCTTGAGACCAACTGCAGTGGTGGGGGTAGAGTTTATCCATTAATATCCCTCTTATAAGCTTCTCCTCTGGAAGAGAGGCCTACCAGAGTCCTTGAGGAATGCTCCCTGAATGTAGAAGAGAAGTGGATCTAAACAGTGCATGTGATGGACTGATATGGCTATAGAGATGCCCCACTCACATCCCTTTTCAGCTGAGTACACTCACCTATATCACTAGGTGGCTCCCAGCTGTCAGCTCCTCCAGTCAGCCTCAGCTGTAGAGAGCATGTGGTCTGAGGTCATACTCCTTATGGGACAGTCTGCATCTGGTGACTGAGCAGGGCAGGGACATAAAGCCTTGGCACGGGACAGTTATGACCAGGAATATTTGACCCAGAGCTCCCTGCCCAGTTGGCTAAGGTTTTCTCAGGGCTACATTGCAGCTTAACTTCTCCCTTTGACCAGTCCTACAACCTCCCTTTGAATCCCAATAAACATTTTGTACCCCAAACTCCATTTCAGTGGCAGTTTCTGGAGAAACCAACTAGTGACTCTTTGCTTCCCAACTTTAAGTATACTAGCTCTATTACAATTCCAGACCTCACCACCATTTCAAGAAAAATTATTTGAACAAATATTGAAATAATAGAAGATGTACCGAGAGTAAAAATAAGCATAGTGACCTCTTGCTTGTTGCTCCTGTTCTTCCTTTAGGCCTGTCTACTGGTGTCATTAACTTTACTCCAATTGGGGTGCTGGGCCCAATCCCCCCTCAAGGAGGTCCTTGAACCATAGAGCTAAGAAATTATGTTCTCGTATTTTTCACTTATGACCAAGCCTCTACCTTGTATCTTATTTCCAGTAACAGCACAGTCCTGTCTCCTTTTTGGGTTGTTCATGCCAAGTGGTTCTAGGCTGCTGTATTAGTCAGCCAAAAGGGGTGCTGATGCAAAGTACTAGAAATTTGTTGGCTTTTATAAAGGGTATTTATTTGGGGTTAAAAGCTTACAGTTACAAGGCCCTAAAGAGTTCAACTCAAGTTTAGTTCCTCACCAAAGTCTCTTGCCACGTGTTGAAGCAAGATGATGGGCGACATCTATGAAGGTTCAGCCTTCCTCTTTGTTCTTAAGGCTCCATGGGCCCAGCTTCTTCTGATGTCAGCTGTAGGCTGGAGGGCTGGTTTCTTTCCTGGCCTGCTCAGCTCTCAGGGCTCTGGTCACTAGAGCTGCAAACTATCTGGTGAATGGCTCATCTCTCTTCCCAGGGACTCTGCCGTGTCTATGGAGCTGTCTCTCTTCCTCTGTGTTCTTCTCCGTGTGTCTACTTCTTTCTGTCTCCTTGATTAAGTGTCTTTTTATATAGCCCACAAAGGAGGCGGGGACTCAAACTGAGTCACCCTAATGACATGGTCGAATCAAAGTCCTAATCTTAGCATAATTTAATCAAAGGCATCTCAGCTGAATCTAATACAATCAAAGGGTAGCATGCCCAGAGGAAGAGACAAGTTTACAAACATAATCAAATATCTTTTTTGGGGAATTCATAAATAATATCAAACTGCTACAGCAGCTGTGTTAAATTACTGCAGCACAGAGAAGAAAGCATCTGATTCACATAGACCTTTTGTTTGCTGTCTCTGCCCTTTCTAGCTTTCATTACATTAACACATAATTTTTCATGAAATGGTACTTTATTTTTATAGCAAAAAACGATAATCTGAAAGTGGTCCTACTTTTTCTTTGCATAGACTTTTCCTTCTTTCCATATTTATCCTCCCTCTCCTCCTCTTCCTCTCTCTTCTCTTCCTGCAATTATTCACTGTGTTGCCCGTGTCAGGAGAACAGGCTAAGACACAGAGAGAAAAGACAGTGTCTGTTGTCAGAGAGCTTCCATTCTACCATGTTGGTGAGAGCTTGGGCACTGGAGCATGCTGTTCATCTTCTTGAAGAGGGCGAGGCTTGGTCTGAGCGCTCAGGAGAAGCTTGTTTTCACTTCTGGGTTCTTGGCTACATGTGCTCTTGAAGTTTCAGGAAGTTTTACCTTCAGAGAGCTGATAGGTTAGTGTAATTAGCTTCTCATTCTGTAAATGACTTTCTTGACGTGTTTGAAGGAGACTTGAAAACAGTTAACTTTAATGTGAAATTTCCATCTGAAATCTCCTCTCAGCACTCTTAATTTGCCCTAGAAACAATTTCATTCCAGGTGGCAGAGAAACCATCTTCATCCTACCTTTGAAACACTTTATCTCAATTTTCCAAGAAAAGCAGTGGTCATCAAAGGGGTTTAGCAGGATGTGGAGTGTTTCCCTCTTTCTTTCGGGCTTGTAAGTACATGCATGCAGAGTAGCTCATCAAACACAAAAGACTGCATTTTAAAAGAGTAATGATATTTCTCAGTCAAATGGTGCCATTTTTCAAACCTGAGATTTAATGGCTTGAGGTTTATTCTGAGGATCTCTAGTGCCAATATCCTTTCTTCCCTCTAAACATTTGTGACTTCTCCACCCTGCAGGCTGCATTTCTGGGGACTGCTCTGTCATTTCCAAGAAACCTCTGTGTCATGGCAATGTGAGATCATTGCCATGTACCAAGTATTTAGCTTAATTTTCCCATTTTTCAGTGGAAACAAGAAAGAACACTATATGATTGTTAATCTGTCCTTCAGTTTTGTTTTGTTTTTACAAATGTCTGATGCAGTCACACCTGAATAATTGATTCCTTGATAGTGTGTATTTTAATTACTAAAGCCATCTTATTACTTATATGTCATTTTCATCAATAATTTTGCTGACACAAACTAACTCTTTACTGTTTAGAGCTAAGTAGAATTTAGAAGTAGAAATAACATAAATTCAATTACAGTGTAGTGTCCTAGAATTAACTAGCATTCAAACTCCAGATCATAAAGGGAAAAAAAAATCAGAATAGTAGACAGCATCTGAAAAACTAGTTTTCTAGCTAAGAAGAGGCCATGAATTACTTGGATTTGTTCTAAGTTTTATATCCCCCGTCCCCCGCTTACCCAAAAACCAAATCAGGTTAGCATTAGCTTTTGCAAAATAATCCATTCTTTGAAATAAAGTAGTCAGTCTTCCCAGAAATCATGGAACGCTGGGTATTTATCTTGCCTAGTTCTAAGTTCATTCCTCTGTTTGTTGGCATTACCTACAAATGAGAGCCTTTGCCATCCTGAACCCTATGCAGAGAAATGGAAGATCAGTTGCACCTGGATGGTACATGGATCGCTTCTTAATCTGAAACAACATAGCCTTTACTTTTTTTTTTCAAAGATTTATTTTATTTATTTACTTCCCCCCACCCCCTCATTGTTTTGCATTTGCTGTGTCTGTTCGTCTTCCTTGTTTCTTTAGGAGGCACCGGGAACCGAACCCAGGACCTCTGATGTCGGAGGGAGGTGTCTAATTGCTTCAGCCACCTCTGCTTGCTGCTTTTTGTTATGTCTTTCATTATGTTTTTTCTTCTTGTGTCTCTTGTGTTAGCTTGCCATGCCTGCCCATTGCACCAGCTCGCTGTCTTCTTTAGGAGGCACCGGGATCCGAACCAGCGACCTCCCAAGTGGTAGGCGGGATCCCAGTCACCTGAGCCACATCCGCTTCCTACCTAGCCTTTACTTCTTGCTCAAATGATCAGTTAAGGCACTCTTTATAGCAAGATCACTGGGCCCGGTCCTGCCTGCCTCACAGAAACATTGAGGCCAACGCATCGTCCTAAAGGGTTAGCTTGGACCATCTCAAGGATTGTTCCGCAGAGTCAGGGTAAGCCTGGAGGATGAAGAGAAGTCCTCAAGAACAGCACAAACCCAATGGCTTCTTCATGCTCTGGAGTGCCCCGGACAAGAGCTGCCCTCGATGTCTCCACAGAGAAGCCTGTCTCTCGCTGAAATACAGCAAGACCCCAGGATTGAGCCTCCAGGTGGACACTCCTACTTCTTAGTCTTACAAGTCACAGACACAGTTCCAAATCCTTGAGAAATGATGTTATTTGTCCACAAGGCCAAAACAAATCAAATACTCATCCCATCCTCTGTTAATGTATTTGACACAAATTGCATTTAAGTTGCACCAGGTATAATCACATAGCTGTTTGAGAGCAGCCGTGTGTGCATACTGCTCAGTTAGGCTATGTGTTTATTACTGATGTTATTCTGTACCAAAAAAAATGAATCTTCCCACGTTGAGAAATTAACTTGGTCTTAATGGAAAAAGTCTAGAGGTCACAAATATAGTACAATTAATTCAGCACTTCTGTCTCCAAGTCACTATGCTGCAACAAATTATGAAGTGTAATTATGATTATAGAACATCAGAGCATTTGGCAAATTCAGTTAAACTCTGTCGAGACAAATCATTCAGAACCGGCTTTGGCTTTAGATTGAATTGTTTGTTCTTTCATTTGGGGCTTCGTAATTACATGTACACATGTGAGGAGGCTTCAAGAATGGGATTTTAGTGAAAGTGTCAAATCCAAGAAGGAAAGGAGAATGGCTACAGATTTAGGCTCTGTTTCTTAACCTCATTTGTAAAATCACTGCTTTTGATATAACTCTGCTAAAACCCAGTATGTTGCAGCTATTCTTCAGTATATGATTCAGATTAACATATGTGGTTGTTTTGAGAATTGGGCATGAACAAAAATGAAACACTGATATATGTGGGACACAAGAGGACCTGTCCTGCTTCTGGCATCTCTGGCCAAAATGAATCTTCTACCTATATCTCTTTCTGCAGGGTAGGGCTAACTTGAGAAATCACAAAGCATCAATTTATCAGATCAGATAAAATACCCTGGGGAAAAATACTCAGTACTTGCTAAAAACAATTGATCTGCCTTCTGTGAAGTGGATGGGGAGGGAATGCTTGCTGGAAGTAGGGTAGAATTAGGTAGCTGGGTGTGAATTTTGTTACCTTTTCTCTTTCTTCCTTCCATCTTCCCTCCCTCTCTATGACCTTGTCTTCTGTCTCTCTTCTACTTACTCTCCATTCTTCTTTCCTTCCTCCCTCCCTCCTTTCCCATTGGAACAGTGAAGGCAGTCCGATCAAAGGTAAAAAGGAGGAAAGAAGCATTTTTGGAGCAGGGGTTGGTCAGATGACAGGTTATAATGAAGCAAGGGATGAAATTGGGGTGAAAAAAAGATAGTTTGGACATGTACATGGGGAGATGGTGTTAAAAGTTGGGTTGATTTAGTCCCAAAGGACAGTAGTGAGCCTAGTAAATTCTTGAGCAGGAAATTTATTTGAGAAGAATAGTATTGAGATAGACATTCCAATAGTGAGTGGAGCTAACTGGACACAAGCTATTATTTCTCTCCCGAGGTACGGAGCCACACATCTGTCCCAGTTGTAGGTCACAGACTCTGCATGTGCCCCAATTAACTAAGGAATTGGTTGCTGATAGCTGGAACTCACTCTGGAAGACTTGAAGGTGCTCCTAATAGACCTGCATGGCCATTTCCTCCCTATATCAGGGCACAAGACCTGGGCTCTCCTTTAGGGCTCAGCTGAAGCATCTCCTACTGGGGAAATCTTCCCTGTCCTCCTTCATTTGGACGCCTTCCTCTGTCATTGCTCATATCTCACACTACTCTTCTCATCTGCCCACGGTGGTTCTGTCCCTCCCACCTGCACCTCCAGGTTGCCCCTTAGAGGCAGGGCTTGAGCCTCTGTAATCAATGGCCCAGTAGAGTATAGCACACAGCAGAAGACTGTGGGATGAGACTTTCTGTGGACAGACTGAGCCTCCATTACTCTGGGCAATCAGGTGGGATATGCAGAGGTCATTCCATATCGTTACTAGAAAATATTATTTTTCAAATATGTCATGTCCTGCAAAAAGGCCAGACTGTGGAAGGACAGATTCAAAGGGCTTGGATTCAGGGTGTTTGCTAAGCTCTGTGGTAGGAGGAGGGGGCAAGATCAATGGGGCTATTTCCTAGGTGTTTCTGGGGTTATCTAGAGGAGTTTAAGGGCTGGGGAAGCCTGTTGCCCCAATCATCCCAATCTACCCACATGACCCAATCTAATCAAGCCCTCTCAACATCAGAACCTCTAAACAATACCAAAATAGGGTCTCTTTGTTGGGGACAGCAAATAAAGAAGCAGAAGCCCTGATCCTGCACCCTTCCTAATCTCCCTGGGTCTTGTCCAGAATGGATGTGGCCATTGATAGACACAATGGTGATGGCCTCTGAGACTGGCTGTTGAGGCCAAGTTGTCTTGAAGCCCTAAAGTACGAAAGCTAGACCTAGAGTTAAGTAGGATGAATGCCCGAATGAGGGCTAAATAATCCCAGGAGGATACTGAGACCAGATTAACCATAGGACACAAGGGAAATGGTATAGTCTCTGATTTGGAAGATTATAATCTTGTGTAAAGAACTATAGGAATGAAGATGAGCCTGAATCTGAAGACTTCTGAAAACACGTTTCCATGAGAATTCAGAGAAGGGAGAACTTAAAGCTGGCCATGGTTCTTGGGGAAGGTGCTGTGCACGGGGGAGGTTTTGAAATGAGCCTCAGAGGACAGTGGGATTTGGACTGGGGGTTGGGGCTTCAGATGGCGGGAAAAGCAGGAGGAAAGGTGTGAAAAAAGCTCAGGGCCTTTTACGGGAAACAGGACACAGTCCATTTGTCTTATACATGATACCTCAAACATATGAGATAAATCTGGAAAGAGAGGTTAAGGTCATATTTTGCAGGGTTCTGAATTGTGCAGGCAGTGGGTGAACCACTGGATTATACAATTGGTGCTGTGATTTAGAGAGGTTAGCTTGATGGTGGTACAGTGATCCATTTAGCCCATTAACCATGTCAACTCCAGCAACAGCATGACAAGCCCCGTTGGAGGAGGTCCTGAAGCTCTGTGGAGGGATAGTGCTAAAAATGCCCTATTTTTCATTTCAGCTGTGGAGTCAGCCCTCCTTAGCCACTCTTCTATGTGCCATCAGCCTGCCCTTATCTGTTCCCCATAGCAAACTATTCATTTCCATATTACAAACTGTCTCCTTAAGACCTTCGGGCAT
The DNA here is from genome assembly GCA_029593785.1 of Cabassous unicinctus. Lineage (NCBI taxonomy): Eukaryota > Metazoa > Chordata > Mammalia > Cingulata > Chlamyphoridae > Cabassous > Cabassous unicinctus. The sequence goes on from JAQZBX010049853.1 coordinate 10,719, forward strand.
TTCTATTAATAAGCAATACGTTGCATTTGAGAAAATTCATTTAAGGTGTAACATGAAGAGGGAATTGTGGAGTAAGGGTGAAAGGAAATATTGAAGGCAAGGAGACCAGTAAAAAGGTTTAGCAATGGTCCAAAAAGGAGAGTAGATGCCTGGAGTCACACATTGCCAATAGAGATGAAGGAGAGAATAAATGTATAAGGTGTTTATAAGATGAAATCCACAGGACTTGATTGCAGTTTGAATGTGAGTTGAGGGAGCAGGAATAATCTCCCTGATTTCTGACTTGAATGACTGCTATGCTGATGGCACCATTAGGGACCCCAAGTTGAGGAACAGTTTACGAAGAAGATGATGTGTTATTTCCTGTATCTGTGGGATGATAGAATTTTCTTCAATTTCTACTTATATAATTTTTAAAAAGTTCCTTAATTTTGAAGACAACCTGCTGCAGCTGTCAAAGTTGTTTATAATATTAGAGTTGCTTGTTTCATTGACTTGCCACTGCTTGGCACTTCTTGTGAAGAGAGGTAGAAGTGCTCCATCTCAATTGTTCTTCCCTGAAGTGGGCATACCTTGGCCTCATTATTTTAAAAACATCTAAACACACACCACCTCCACTCTGAAGCCTTTCTGTATTGATTAGGAAACAACTAAGTCTTTCCCTTACGTCTCACACGTGTGTTCTATCACCTTCTATGTTTAAAATACAACTTACTTGGTGTAGATGCCTCATTTCCGACCCTGAAGCTGGCTTACTGGTTTGACTGTACTCTACTTACATCATGGAGCTAGAGGGAAAATACAGGGCCATGCAACTCCTTGTCTCCAGTGCTGGAACAGGAAATGATAACTCCTCTCTTCCTGCCTTAGCCAAAGGTGGGCTCCACCTCCTGACCTGTTTAACCTGCCTGGTGAGGACCTGACATTCAGTGGGCTGCATTTCACTGGAGGTTAGGGGGACTGTATTTCAAAAGCAGACCCAGGCCCTCCGCTTTCTCTTTCACTTCTTGGCCCGGGTTCAGCTGGCTCACTTCTGGGTCCTGCTTGAGTGTCATCCTGCTGGTGGCTGTCCACTGGTCTGCATCCATGCAGCTGCATGGGAAAATGAAATTGAAACCTGTTCTAGGGCTCAGAGATATCCTGCAGGGATATCTGGGGCTGTGGATCTCAAGATCTGGGTCTTTGATTGAAAGTAGGAAATGTCTTTGGCCTCAAGCCCAAGCTATGTTCTCCATTCCAATTTTGACCAGAAAGCCCTGCATTGGGGGATTATGAGTTCAGCTAGTGTCCCTTCTATGTGTGCTCTATGGTTAGGAAAGACATGTAACTGGGCATCTTGAATCCCTAAGAGCTTGAATGTGTGTGACTGTCTTGGAAAGAACTTGATGAAGTGGGGTTATGATATCATGGCCATCCTGGCACGCACTCTCTAACTTTTGTGGGTATTCCTACCTACCGCGCCCCCCCCCCCCCAGCTCTCTAACCAGCCTCATGGTATCCTCTATCCAAGGGATTGGTTTTCTTGCACTCAGACAACACAGTTTGCCAAGCCTGGATCTATGATCTCATTGATGCTTCTTGCTGTCCACCCACTGCCTGCTAAAGCTTGGGCCTCCAGATGGTTAGATTGGCCCCCGAGTTCTGGGCTCTCTGCTTTGATGTCAGCTTACAGCACTCATGCCTCTGGATCCTAGTTACAGTGACTGTTTCTGGATTCGTGTGCTCTCAGCCTGCAAAGGATGAATGACTCCTGGCTTTGCTCTTGTGATTAGAAAGTAGCCTCCCTCTGGTCCTGGGGAACTGTTCATGGACCGTCCATTTGGGTCTTAATTATGACAGGTAAGCGTGGGTCATGGCCGCCCAAAGGTGATCTTCAGAGCCTGCTCAATTTGCAGCCTCTGGGAAAGGGGCACCCCTTTGAAATGGTTATCTTACCTGTCAGTGATAGCACAGAGATCTAGAGCAGGGATAAGAAAGCCTTTCCAGTCATTCACCCCTCCAGAGTTGACCAAACATGGGCTTTTGTAAGCTATTAGATACATTGTTAGGATTATAGAGGTGAAATGAGGCAAGAGGGCTCCCAATGGAATGGAGAAGGCTTTCAATAGAGCCTGGCGAATTCCCTGGTGGACTAAGGCAGAGGCCCGTGTGGAAAGGGGCACCTCACTGGAGTTGGAGGGCACGGCAGTCAAAACCGAGTTGTGAAGAGTTAGAGCTCGACAGGTGAAGAGAGGAAGGACATGAGTCCAGGCAGAGAGCACAGCGAGAACACAGCAATGGAGGGGGGTGTGGCACCAGAGTGGGTGACTGGGGGAAGTCGTGGGCAGCTTTAATGAAAGGCCACATCTAAACTGCCTGGGATGTGTGAGCAGAATGTGTGATGCCCGAAGCCCGGGTAAGCCTTATAGAATTTCTCAAGTTTGCTCTAGACCTGAGGAGTATGCTGAGCATGTCTTTGCTGACATTTTGTTAAGTTTTCAAAGCACCTTGAGCTTCTCAGAAAATTAGATGATAGTTCTAAATGCATTAACCACTTGGAGAATTGGGCGTGCCTTCGGGACCTTCAGGGAGCACTGAAATTCCCTCAATGAAAGCAAAATTCCAACTGCTGTCTGCTGCTTCTCTCCTAAAACGGGGTGAGGAGGCGGTAGGAGGCTGTAAACAAATGCTCTGGTTGCATCCTTCATTTGTACAGAGCCAAGAAACACATTATATTTCCTGCCTCCCATTCCTCAGTAAAGAGACACCCCTCCTCCCTCCCACTCTGTATCGAAGCCCATTAATTAGAACATGCTTTATCTGGCAAGCTTGAAATTCATTCCTTTCTGTTCCTTTTCTCTGGCTACACCCCTCTAGGCTTCTGAAAGCAAGGACAGGTCACTTGCTTTTGTCACTTGGAAGAAATGTTCTGACAAATACACATATGTGTGTACACAAAGGCATAAAAGCTCATTTTTAATCAGAAGTGTTTTGTTTTCCTTGGGCTTTTAACTTTAAATGGAGACTCACACCCCTGCACTTAGGCTAGTCTTCCAGGCCGCTTTATTTCTCTGTCCACGCTTTCAAGGTACAGCATAATAGGTTTTGTTTCAGAAGTACAGGGCAAGAGAATCCAGAATGCCAGAGGTCGGCATTATATCCATAACGGGAGATTTGGATGGCAAAGCAGAGGTTGGGGGAAGGTGAGAGCGAGGGCTTCCCATTGTGGGCCTGAGTTCTTCTAGCGCCGTGGGCTCAATGGGCCGCGCGTTCTGAGCACAGAACGGGCTCTGGCTGCGGAAGCGTCCACAGGCTCGCGGCCCACACAATGGGGCCGGCGCTGCAACCTTGCCCCTCGCGATGGCACTGGCTCTGCGGGCTGATTGTTACAGAACAAAAAGAACTTGTGTCTCCTGTGCATTCGCTGAGCCTTGTGTGTTAACATTTCTCTCTCTCTCTCTTTTTAAAAAAATACATTCTGTTTTCCCATTCTTTTCTTTATTCCTCTCTCCAAAGTGAAGGGACTAAAGTGAATTTTAGCCTTGGTTCCAGAATCAGGAAATCCAACGGACAACTGGAAATGGTTGTTAGGAAAAGGAGAGAGCGGATGCAGGTACCAAATTAAAGAAGCTCTCAGCTATTCTGTCTCTTTGATTATATTATTAGCGAGGTAGGGGAAAATGTAGGTGAGGAGACCACCTCAGGCCTCGAACCCAGAAAGGGTGAGGCCCAAGAAGGACTTTTGCTTCTGGCTCAACACTGATGAGTAGTTAGTGGCTCCTGCTGGGAAAACCCAGCTGAAGGAATTGCTCTGCTAATAGTTGAGAACCTAAGCCCTGGAGCCTTTGCTCTCCTCCCAGAGATATTCCATTGCTGTGGAGACAAAGTGACTCTGTGTAAGCATCAGCATCTGTGGAAACGCCAATGCCTTCAGGTTTATTTAAATTTATTGGGAAGCGGGTGTGGCTCAATCGATAGAGCTCCCATTTACCATATGGGAGGCCCCGGGTTCGCTTCCCGGGGCCCCGCGTGGTGGGCTGATGCAGCAAGACCTCACAGCAGTGGGAAGATAAGCAGACACAAAAAAAACGCACAGCAAATGGACACAGCAAAACACAAGCAGCAAGGGGGGGGGGATGGTTTATAAATAAATAAATAAATAAATCTTTAAAAAAAATTTATTATTTCAAATTTTAATTTTTGTGTGTTAAGTTTTTTACTCACTTGTAATTTGCTTTCTTTTAGTTTGTGTTCAGTCAGGCAATCGTACAGAGCCTCCCTGTTTTGTGTTGGAACTAGTGTTTTCTGGCCATTGACTTTTTGGGGGTAAAGTTCTTACTTTACCGGGCACGACTGATGTATGACCACATAGCAACATCAAGAAGACACTCTTGCTGAAGTCAAGCATTGCAACAGGTCCTTGGGCACTAGTCTAATATTATGGTTCTTCTGGATTTATCTGCCATGATTTTATCTGCCATTATTAAAGTCAGCCGATGGGTCATTTCAATAGAAAATTAACTCCGCTGGTTGTTCTTCCTATTTTTCCAAGCCCTAGCTCATATCTTTCCTTCTCTAAGGAATCTTCTTTAACTTCTCCAACCTATGCTGTGCTGTCATTTTCTTGAGGAATCCACTCATAGGTAATAATTTGTCAATCGATATTTCCCAGCGTGAAGAACCACAAAGGGGTAGTAAAAACAGGAATTAAACGAAATTCTGTTTAATTAGTACCAGAGTTCCCCATTCTCCTTATTGCCCCCAAAGACATTTTTACCAACAACCTTAGACCTGTATTGACAAAACTCATCTAGATCCAATCTGATTAATTCTGTTCCCAGAGAGGCCAACTTGTCCAAGGGTAGCTGCTCAGAAGGGAGATAGCTAAACAATTTTTAAAGATGAAGTTCCTCCAATTCCATTCCAAGTCCTGGGTCGTTTTGGGTACCTTTCTAAAGTTGAAGATAGCATGCCCAAAACTCAAGAGTCTGTTATATTTCGTCCTTTACTGGAAAGTAGGGAAGTTACGTGATAGGGCTTACATTATTGTCTCCAGGCCCAGAAAGACTGGCTTTAGCTGTGACCATGATAAACTGAGAGATTATCATGGCTTCCCCCTCAATTATCTTTAAAACAGCTCACCATAGCAATTATATATAGTACATTGAAACAGGCTTTGTTTCTGGGTTTTTCTGTGACTATTAAAGAAACAATCTGGTGTTGTGGTTAGGAGGCGCTTCCATAGCCAGAGCTGGGGTTTGAATTCCAGCTCCATCTCTTAGTAGCTGCGTAACCTCAGGCCAGTTGCTTATCATCTCATGGTCTTACTTTTCCTGTCTGTAAAATGGGATAATGATAGCCTACTTCCAGGAGGTTGTGGGATCAAATGTGAAACCCTAAAGGAATGTCTGACATCTACTGGGCCCTCATACGTGTTACTGCTCCTAGTGTGGGTGAGAGGGGCAGCAAAAGCTCTTAGACCAGTCTTGTCAGGGTGTCTCATTGCTGTTGATGGTTTTCCTCACCCAAATCACCTGTTGGCTACATGAAATCTCAGCCTCATTGGCTCTTGTGGCCTTCCCTGAAGCCAGGAAGGTTGGCTGTGACTCTTTTTTAATTTTTTTATTTTTTGAGGTACCGGGGCTGGGGATTGAACGTGGGGCCTCATATGTGGGGAGCTGTTGCTCAACCACTGAGCCACATTGGCTCCCCTGAGTTGGTTTTTTCCTGTTTGTTTTGCTTGTTGTTGTTGTTTTAGGAGGCACCGGGAACTGAACCTGGGACCTCCCATGTGGGAAGCAGGCACTCAACCACTTGAGCCACATCTGATCCTGGCTGTGACTTTTTATCTTCCTGCTCTGCATGCCAGGTGGATGGTGCTGTAGGGACAATTCTAGTTTACCAGGCATGTTTCCACCTGAGCTACTTGTTCCCATGATTTCTTTTTTCAAACAGAGGAGGATTTCTCTGCCACTTTACTAACAAGCTGACTTTCTCATTTCTCAACAACGCATTATTTTAATAACAAAGCTTCTGTTTGCATGTAAAACATTTCACTGCAGCTCTTAAGCACAGATTTGGCTCAAAAGTAAAAAAAGTGAAAAAAAAAAGTCAAATCAAATATCTCGAGTCATAATGATTGATAAACACTTTTATGGTGATGATTTTTAAACTAATGCAACTAGTTTATTTACTGAACACACACGGAGACCCTGGCTAAAGATAGAATTCTTGCCTATCCTCCCCTCAAAAGGAATGTGTAATATTAATCTAAAAAAACTGGGTATGAATGCATATTTGTAAGCTATATAGAAAACTATTAATTTTAAGCAAAGCAAAGCAAAGATTTTATATAAAGCAAAGGGTGCGTACATTTAAGGGGTGGGGGCAAAGGAGCATGAAAGAACAAATCTGTGAGAGGTGGGTGAGAGTTAGTGGGTGAGGCTAGGTTTGTGAAGCTTTATCAGTGATGGAAAAGAGGCTGCTTGAAGGACAGGAGAAGGGAGAAACAGGCAGGGAGAAAATGTTCCAAGAAAAAGTCCTGACTGCAAGTTTAGAGGTATTCCAGTTCTTCCAAGCACCTGATTCAGGCTGCAATCATAGAAGATGTCACCAAAGTTAATCACCTGGAATTTCCTGGCTTCAGTCTCTTTCTCACTGTACTATGGGAGCAGAATTAAAAAGAATCAGCATGGGTCTAAATAAAAGATTTCCATGATTTGTAGGACCATCCCTGAAAGATCCTGGTGGATCTGACTGTAATATCACAGTGGCAAAGAGAGAGGTGGACTACCACTCTATGTAGCAGTTGTACCTTTGATAAACCATTTGACCCTTTGAGCCTTGGGCTCCTCATCTGTAAAATGGGAATATTAGTAGCAACTACCTACCAGGATTGTTGAGAGGATGGCTGCAGAGCCCATAGCCCATAGCCCATAAGAAGGGTTCAACAAGAAGTCATCATCATCACCACCATCGCCATTTTATTATCAAACAGAATAACTGAGCTAATTGTGACTATCCCTATAACATAATGCATTGTGTATCATTTAGCTTCCGTCTATTAATCCTAGAACCTCTTGGACCTGCTGCCTGCTCCTTTGCCATTCCAATGGCTTATCAAGTGATAATGCCCCATTAATAGTAGACATTTCTACCTCAAAACTTTCAAACTTCTTTTCCTTTTATAATCAGTGAATTAAGCTCACGTTCGAACCCAAAATACCATCAGATAAATTATAAAAAAACTTTAGGCATTGAATGTTGGTTAAGAATGGACTTGTGTGTCAGCTCTAGCCAAATGAGCCATCTTTTACCCAAGAAAGGTTGATTTGTTGATGAGATATACATCACCTTGGTTTCCAAGTGCTAGAGGCCATCAAGGAATCTCGATGTTAAAGATATCACTATTTTAATGATCCCTGCTGAAGAGTATTAAAAAAAAAAAAAAGCTGTGCTTTCAGGTTTTAAGACTTATTGCTTGTATTTTCATAGCTTTCTTAAAGTAAAAAGGGGTGTTGTGGAAAATGATAAAATTTATCATTTATAGCGAAATATTAATGTAGCAGCAGGAAATTCGATGAGGCCATCTATCTATGAGCATTCAGACTTCAAAGAATGCATAAACATGAAATTAATGGTTTGTCTAGTGTAAGAGACAAATAAATGCAAATGTGGGCTCATTAATATCAAGTGGATGACTTCTTGGTTTATGGGGTTTGGATTGATTTTGTCAAAGGCCAATAGATTTATTTTAAAAAGTCTTTGAAATTTAGAATCCATACACCCATTATTGAGAGAAATAAAACTCACAGCACTCTTGGACGGCCTCTCCTCCTTCTCCTCCTTCCCCCCTTCCTAGATGTTGCTTTACTGAGATAAAGTTCTCACATTAGGACTTACTTTCACACTGAAATATGTCCCTTGTAGGAACTGCTATAAACGTCAGCATTTTCCGTAGCATTAGTTTATGGGTAGAGTGAATTTTAATGGCATCATAATCTTGCAGCAATCAATTGCAGTGAAAAAAAAGCTCGGGGGTGTCCATTATATGGGCTTTGCATCACTTTTAATGCTTCAAAATCTTAAAGTCTCTCCCCATCCTTCCTGTTTTTCCATAGACATAATAGTTGTTCTCCAACATCCCCCCCCACCGCCATGTTTTAAACTAAAGTAGAGTTAAACACTTTTATTTATAATTTAACTATCTGATAATGGGGTAAAACAACTTTTCTCTTTCACTTGAAGAAGGACAGGAGTCTGTTGGCTCTGATACCTTATGGAAAACCAAGGCAGGAGCTGTTGTTGAGTTTTTAGCTTTTTCTAGATTTTCTAGATTTTTTCTAGATTCTGCCATGGACAAAATCTAGCTGTTGTGGTTATAGGTTATTCTGAGAAGAAGGTCCAGATATTCTAAAGCAGGGGTTCTTAACCTTTTTCTTAACCTTTTTTGTTCCACGGACCCCTTTGCCAGTCAGGTGAAAACCATGGACCCCTTGCTAAGTCCACACTATACTGTGTATTATTTAATAAATATATCACATCTGCACCAACATGTTTTTTTGAATTTCAATTCAAGCTCATGGACCCCTTAACCCCTGTAAGGAACCCATACACAGCTGCTCCTACTCTTTCTGAAAAAAAAAAGGAAAAAAGTTTTTAAAGGAGGTACCGGGGATTGAACCCACCAGGACCTTGCACTCGGGAAGCAGGTGCTCAACCACTTGAGCTACATCTACTGCCCCTGATATTTTGTTCTATGTCTACATCCATCTCTACCTCTGACTCAAACATAATTTCCATATCTTTTTCTATATTTCACATACATTAATGCTGAGCATAGATAGTACGTAGATTATCATAATTATTTAAAGTGCATTTTCCATTTCCATTCTTCTTTTTTTGCTTAGTTTTTCGCCTTCAAGAGATGACATGGATTACATATCTAACAACTGTTTTGAAATTTTCAGATTAACTGTATTTGTATCTCTTAACCCTTTCATGACACTTTCTTGCATCAATCTCTTTGACCCTGCCTGAGGATTCATGTACCAACAAACTAATTTGGGAAAACTAATTTGGGACAGCATTTGGTTGCTGTCATTGGTTCTTCACAAT
>JAQZBX010049854.1:0-19812 GCA_029593785.1 Cabassous unicinctus
CAAACCTAAGGGGGGAATGCAACTATGGATTAAATTAGACTTATTGTTATTCTAGTAATGAAGAACTTGTAACATTGCTATAAAGGCAGGCCACCAGAGGTTCTGAGGGGAGGGAGAAGGAAGAATAGGTGTAACATGGGGCATTTTGGGGACATTGGAATTGTCCTGCAGGACATTGCAAATGATGGATACAGGCTATCATACATTTTGACCAAACAAATAAAATTGTGAAGTGCAAAGTGTAAATCATAATGTAAACTATAGACCATGGTTAGTAGCAATACTTCAATATGTCTTCATCAATTTTAACAAATGTACCACACTAATGAAAGATGTTGCTAATGTGGGAAAAGTGTGAGAGGGAATGGGGTGGAGTATATGGGAATCCCCTATATTTTTTGATGTGACATTCACATAATCTAAAGCTTCTTATAAAATAATAATAATTAAAAAATTAAAAAATTTTTAAATCATTACAAAGATAGCATGATGTGAATTATCTACTCAAAGTATACAAATAGGAAGATAAATTATTTTGATACTTAATATTATTTGATACTTTGTTAGGTGGACCCACCTAACAAATACAAGAGCACTCTTCCATATTGCTAAGAAAGCACTTTGTCCCAGATCCTAAAACAAGATGCTTAACAGAAGTGAAACTAGATCCATTTTCAGTTTCCATTTAAAAGATTGCATTTACCTTTCATTGGTTCGCTTTGTAATTACACTAGCCAGGTCCCCTCCTTCACAATATTCCATTACAATGTACAGTGTTGTGTTGGTTCGGTCAATAATTCTATCATAGTAACGGACGATGTTTGGATGTTTCAGTTCACGAAGCAAATTCACTTCAGAAACAAGCATTTGTTTCTCAACTTCTGTCATGGAGCCATAGTCAAGTTCTTTCCAAACTAATATCTGAAATAAGAATTTCCAAGGTTTGAGTAAACTCATTATATTCAAAACAAAGAATGAAAATTCTGAAATTTTAAAATGACCTTCCTATCAAATACGTCCTGTAGTCAAGATCATTATCATCTAATTTAGGTCAATACACTTAAGGAAATGTGCTTTTATTTGCATAATCTTCCTCTATTTTTTAAGCAGTAAATGATACCGTTGAGGGGGGGGGAGCGAGCACATTAGCCCACCCCACCCATCCTCAGTTGTTTAGCAGGAGGTTGCAAAAAGGTATTTTGGTCAAAGTATCCAGACCATTCTGACAGCCCAAGCTTTCCCACGCAGGAGAGAACTTAGTAAAGATCCATCCAATCGGCAGCCAGGCAGTTTCCTCTCCCTGCTTCATTCTGTAAAAAGTGTACCTCCAAAAACAAACAAACAAACAAAAAGTGCACCTCCATACATCGGAGAATATAAATTCCATAATCCTAATAATGGGTATTTTACATGAGTTTCTGGCTGCAAGACACAAAACTCAGGTTCTGGTGGTCCTGCCCCTCTTACCTCTGAGAGGGCTGTCAGAGTCAGCTACCTATCACCAAGGGAAGGCCATTGGCAGGTCAAAGTAGATGAAAAGAAGAAAACGGGAGAAAGAGGAAAAAAGAGGGGGGAAATAAATACATATAAAGCCGCAGTCTCCCACCCCATGAGTGACACGGCAACTAGGGGAGATTGCTGACTTCCAGGCACCCAGCCTGCACAACCCCGGGACTCTCACTTCCCGCCGGCGGCGAAGGGCGCTCAGCCCCCGGCGGGCGAAGCCGCGGCAGCGGCGGGGACAGGGCAGAGTCCCGCTCTCACCTTGCCGTCGCTCCTCCTCCGGATCTTCTGGCAGCGGCCGTAGGAACCAGTGCCAATGGTGTACAGCACGTCAAAGTCCTCCACCCGGGTAGGCATGGCTGGACCCTCCGTCGGACTCGTGCTGCCTCCTGCAAGTCGCACGGCAGCCGCACAGCCACGGCCACCTACCAGCAGACCCCTCCAAGCCGCACTACCTTGAAGCCCCGTTTAACCGTCGCGGGCCCTGTTCTCGCAGCCTATTGGCCGGCGGTGAGGTGACTCGGCCTCTCTGACTGGCTGAGGGGAACACAACACCCTAGGCATCTTGGGAAAAATGTATTGCTAGGCAACCGCGTTGGCGTCGCGGTTGGCGTCCGCGTTAAGCCTCTAGGGAGAAAAGGGCTGCGCTAAACCAAACCGAGAGCGGGGGCAGGGAAGAACTGCAGCGGGCGGGTCTTGGTACGTTTATCCCTTAGCTGCGGTCGCCGAGGTAACCGAGGTCCTTGGACCTCTCCTGAGACTCCTTTGCGCGCCATCTCAACCAACTGCCTTCTGACCTTTACACTCTGACCTCTGCACAACGTCCTCCTCGCTCAGATTCCGGAAACCTTAGCTGGGCGGAGCCAAGCTGAAGATTTAGCGGGAGCTGAGTACAGAGTTGAAAAATAAGTCTGTCTCTGATGGATGCGTGAATGACGGCTACTATGCTTTAGGACTGTTCTAAGCAGTTTACGTATATTATTTCGTTCATTCCTCAACACAAACCGATAAAGCAGGAATTAATATTATTTTCGATGAGGAAACTGAAACATAGAATGTTTAAATCATTTGCCTTATGTCCAACAGCCAGGAAGAGAAGAATTGATGCAAAAGCAGTGGCTAGCACAGTAATCGTTGGAGGTTTAAAACCGACTTGAGGATGCATAGAAAGGCTATCAACACAAAATTCAGAGACCTGTTCAACAAGAGTGAGGGTGTGTACAGAACTTCAGGGTAGAATATGGAAGTCCCTGCTGTTTTGGAATATCTAGGAGAAAATGGTGGCTCCAAGGCAGGGACAATCAGATTTGAACTTTGACTCCTACGAAATAAGAATTTAGTAGAAAAGATATCCAATAGGTTATCTGGCATGCTGAAAGATAATTAATTTACAATCTCTCTTACTTACGAATTTGGTTGTTGTGTGAACTTAGCCTCTTTGGGGAGTCTCAGAAATTAATATTTTCAGCTTACTCAAACCCAGGTGAATCAGTGCCATTTTTACCTGGGAGAAGCCTTCACCCAGGGCTGGACAGAGGTATATGTGCCTCACCAGAATGCTAATAATTTGGCAATGCATAAATAGGTCAGTTTTCTTGAAATATCTGTTCAGTGTGAAATTGAAAGGAACATGATTTTCTATTAATAAGAATTTATAAACCTCTTTGTGTTAAAAATAAAGACTACATACTACATATTGTTTGACTCCATCTATGCAAAATATAAATAAATTACAGTGATGGAAATAGATTAGCATTAATGTATGGCAGGAAAAGGATAGATTGAGAGGTGACTACAAAGGAGTAGGGTTTTTTCGCAATTGTTTTTTTTCTTTTTTTTCTGTAGTAATGAAAATGCTCTAATATTGATTGATGTGATGAATGCACAACTCTGATTATATCAAATGTCATTAATTGTACATTTTAGATGAACTGTATGGTTTATGAATATGTTTCAATAAAATTGATTAAATAAATAAAGACTATATTACGTGTACTGAATATAACATAAGATAATTGGAATTTCCAGCCAGGAGAATTTTTTTAAATTAACATTTGAGGGCACCATCTTACCATTAAGGGAAAAGAAACAACTTAGTTTCACCAGCTATGTAAGGAGCTCCAAGAAGCTAAGTTAGTTGGCATAGTATTTTTTTTTTTATTTAACTTTATTTGTACATTTAATAATTGAAAATATAAACAAAAACTAAAAAGTAAACACAGATGAACAAACATATACATTTCTCCATTAAATGTAAGGGATACATATAAATTTTTTTTTGAATCAAACAATATGTTACACAATATATTTAGTTCATAGTAACGCATTCATACAGTATTTGTCCTTTTGTGTCTGGCTTGCTTCACTCAGCATAATGTCCTCCAGGTTCATCCATGTTGCCATATGCTTTACGACTTCATTTCTTCTTACAGCTGCATAATATTCCATCGTGGGCATAGTATTTTTTATTTTAGAGCCACTTATGGATAGGTATGGAATTTTCTGACTGGTCTCCCCAAATCCAGCCCTTCACCTTATCTCTGGCCAGTCTTCTGCTCTTATTTTTTGTTCTAGTTCCCTAAACCCAGTGAATTTTCCCAGCTCCCCCACCACCACCACCACCTCTGCACCTGTTATTTGTTATTCCCTGTGGTGGTTAATTTCATGTGTCAACTTGTCTGACTTATGGTGTCCAGTTGTTCTGTTAAGTAAGCACTGGCTTGATTGTTACTCTGGGGGTATTTTGTAGGTTGATTAGCATCTATAGTCAGTTGATTACATCTATGACTGATTGCATCTGTAATCAAAAAAGGAGATTGCCCTCAACAATGAGAGGAAGCTTCTCATCCAATCAGTTGGAAGTCTTAAAACAGAAATGAGGATTTCAGAAGTCAGAGAGAAGAAATACATTTCTACCTCAGCCAACCGGCTTCTCTTGGGGAATTCACCTTCATTTGGAGTTTCCAACTTGAGGTCTGCCCTACAGAATTCGAACTTGCCAATCCCACAGTTCCATGAGCCAATTCCTATAATAAATCTCTTAATATGTGTGTGTAGATAGGTGAATATATAGACAGATAGATGAGGAGAGAGAGAAAGAGAGAGATGAGAGAGAGAGATCTCCTGTCAGTTCTGTTTCTCTGGAAAACCCTGATTAATACACACACACCTAACCGTGTCTGTCCAGAGGATGCAACTTGTCTTTCAAGACTCAATTCCAACGTTCTTTCCTCTACTTTGGAAGCCTTCTCCAGCACACTAGGACAGGCAATTCCTCTACCAACAGTGTTCACAGACCGCTTTGAACATAACTCAGCACTTGTTTTTTTATCATTTGTTTACATGAATCTCACAATACTCGACTCCAAGCTCCTTGTAAGTCAGTAGAAGTCCTCTGATAGAGGAGGCATGCAATAAATCTTTGTTAAGTAAAAATCTGACAAAGCACCTTATTAATAATTACACAAGGATTTGGAATGCGCCCACAACTCCTCAGTTTTTAAATGCTCCCTAGGCCTACAGCAGAGGCAAAATATCTGGAAAGGGATCATTTTGGTGGTGGAGAGAGGCTCTTGGCCACATGTGTTCATTCAACAAATATTTATTCAGTACTCAACACGTGCTAGGTGTAATGATAGGCATTGATACGGCTGGGTATTCATGAAAAAAAAAGGGGGGGTGGGGAGCCACAATGGCAATGACAAAGAGTGACTTGAGAATGGCATGACCAAATCCTAATGACCAGCCAGAGTTAGCTCACAGCGTTGGGGGAAGCCACTAGATACCAGAGTAGGGAGAGGTGTTGGTGGCTGAAGAGTGTGTGGGAATCAATCAGGAACACTGTACACCAAACACCCTGCCCCTCATCCCTCCCTCCCTCCTTTCTTCAGATGCTACCCATTCTTTAAGACTCAACTCATGCCCAATTTCTTCCCTGAAATTTTCTGCATTCAACCCACTGTGAGCTCGTAACAGAGTAATTGACTGTGTGCCTTACTCATTTAGAATTTGCCATATACTGCTCTATATTACTAACTTCTCATGTATATGCATCTTATCTACCCTATTAAATTGAAAACTCAACATTCAACAAATATAAATTGTGCACCTCTCTACTGGGTTGAATAATGACCACCACCCCCCAAAAAAAAATTCACATCCACCTGGAAGCTGTGAATATGACCTTATTTGGAAATATGGTCTTTGCAGATGTAATAGAGTTAAGATGAGGTCACACTGGATTAGGGTGGGCCCTAAGTCCACCCAAATGCAGTTTGACTGATGTCCTTATAAGGAGAGGGAAATTAGGACACCAACACCCAAAGAGAGAGCCATGTGACAACAGAGGCAGAAATCAGAGTGATGCATCAACAAGTGCAGGAATGCCAGATTGCCAGCAACCACCAGGAGCTAGGAGAGAGACATGGAATAGAGAAAATACAGCCCTGTTAGACTTCTGACTTCCAGAACTGTGGGAGAATAAATGTCTGTTGTCTCAAGCTACCCAGTCTGTGTAACCTGTTCTGGCCACTCTAGGAAAGGAGTGCACCCTTTGCAGGTGCCAGTGCTGAGGATGCCACAGTGGAAGACAGACATGGTCTCTCCCCCCTTAGAGTGTGTCGTCCTGAAGGCAGGGGAGATATTCCCAACACAAGAAAACAGGGAAATTCAGCCATCACAAATCTTGGTAAGAATGAAGAAGAAAACAAGAGGCTGGGACAGAAAATAATAGATTACACTTGGGCAGAGGACTAAGAGATAAGGATCTCTGTGAGAGTGGTACCAAAGCCCAATTTCTCTACACCCACTCCCCCCATGCCCAGGGTCTAGTTCACTGTCTTCATATTTTTCTTACAAAATGTTCCCATATTGTCAGTTTTAATGTTAATTTAGACACATCTCAAATAAGGATGACATGGATTCTTTTTTTTAAATATATTTTTAATTTATTTTTAAAAGGTATTTAGATGACATAAAATGTTACGTAAAAAAACTTCTTTCATTAGTGTGGTACATTCATTGCAATTGATGAACACATTTTGGATCATTGCCACTAAGCATGGATTATAGTTTACATTGTAGTTTACACTCTCCCACCCAATTCTGTAGGCTATGGCAGGATATATAATGGCCTGTATCTGTCACCACAGTGTCATTCAGGTCAATTCCAAGTCCTGAAAATGCCCCCATATTACACCTCTTTATCCCTTTCCCTGACTTCAGCACCTCCAGTGGCCACTGTCTCCACATCAATGATATAATTTCTTCCATTGCTAGTATCACAATAAGTCTATAGTAGAATACTGGTAAGTCTACACTAGTCCATATTTTATTCCCCAATCCTGAGGATTCTGGGATGGTGATGCTCCCTCCAACTCTAGTTGAGAGGGGACTTCAATCCCATATGGCTGATGGATGGGACTCTCTTACTTGCAGTTGTAGACTCTCTTGGTTCCTTGCTGTAGTGGTTGTCTATCCTCATCTCCTTGTTAGTTGTCCTGGGTGAGTCCAATGCACTGGAGAGTAGGTGCTGCAACTCCACTGAGGCTCAGTGCCCAGCCGGCAGGACAGCCCAGAGATTCAAGTCTCCTGGACGTACACCTACCAACTCCAGCACCAACTATAGGTTCAAACAAAAGGGACAGAAGAGGCATGTGTAGAGACGTCACATCTGAGTCCAACTCTGCAACACTTGGGAGCACAATCTCCAAAGTAGGGCTCGCTGGCAAGGCACCAAACTCCAGAGCTATCCGCCACGACTGCAGGACCTGGGTGAATTCTTTTTTTTTTTTAAGATTTATTTTTATTTCTTTATTCTCCCCCCGTTGTTTGTGCTTTCATCTTTTTTTTAGGAGACACCGGAAACCGAACTCGGGACCTCCCATGAGGGAAGGAGGCGACCAATGGCTTGAGCCACCTCCACACCTGCTTGTTGTGTCTCTCATTGTGTTTCTTCATTGTGTCTCTTCGTTGCATCATCTTGCTGCATCAGCTCATTGGGCCAGCCTGCCACGTCAGCTCACTGTCTTGCTCATCTTCTTTAGGAGGCACCAGGAACCGAACCCAGGACCTCCCATGTGATGGGTGGGCGCCCAACTGATTGAGCCACATCCGCTTCCCTGACATGAATTCTTTATTTGCACCATGTCTGATGTTTTCTGCCCACAAGTGCTCTACAGGTGTCTCCAGAGACAATGACTAATTTTTTAAAGGAAGACTAATAGGCATCTCAAATATAACGTGTACCAAATCAACTTTGTTCTACTCACTTTCTTCTCATCTTAATTAACTAATGCATATGATTTTGTTTGCTTTATTCACTGCAACATCCCCCACATCTACAATGTGCCTGAAACATATTAGGCACCTAACTAATATTTGTACATTGAATGAATGAAGCCAGATCTCATTGCCCTCCACCTCCCTTTCCATGTTACAATAAAGACCCACTAGAGGGCTGTATATCACTGCATTATAAATGAGGAGCCCATATGTCAGTGCTAGTCCCACCATCAGATGCCATCCTTACAAGAAATTCCAAGATTTGCATATTGAGGATTTAGGATCTCAGACCACATGTTTTTTGTATAAATTTTATCTCCCCAATTTCTTGGAGCAATCTGAAGTCAGGGATATGGAAATTCTTTAAAGTGTCTAACAAAGATTTCTAGAAAGAAAAAGTTTTTTTTTCTTTGATCGTAGCAATCAGAAGCTAAAAGATGTTAAGGAAAGTTGCCCAGCAGAGTACACGTTTAATAAATAACCATATTCTAGAAGAAAAAAATATGATGTTATGGACATTGGCCATCATAGTACTACACCACTTGGTATAAAAAGAAAGACAAGACACCAACTGAGACAGCTTTGGATTTATTTATTTTTTATTTATTTATTTTTTTTCTGAGGTACCGGGGGCCGGGAATGAAACTGGGACTCATATGTGGGAAGCTGGCATTCAACCACCTAAGCACATCAGCTTCCCTGAGATGGTTTTTTCATCTGTTTGCTTGTTGTTTGTTTTTGTTTTTTCAGGAGGCAGTGGAAACCAAACCCGGGACCCACTTGAGCCACATTTGTTTTCTAAGCTTTGGATTTAATGGCTGATGGAAGAATACAATGAGAAGAAATTTATCTTGAAAACAAATAATGACTACTTCTGAGCTCTATTACTTTTTACAGAGGGATATTGGCAAATTTATACCCAAGGGTAAAAGTTATGGGAAGGCAGATTTCTGTTCAATAAAAGGAACAACTTTCCATTCACAAATGGAAGAAAGCTCTCCAATGAGGCCATGTGCTTTAGAATATTTTTATTACCTCATACCCCTTAGCTGTCCCCCAACCTTAGAGAACCAATAATCTAATTTCTGTTTTTATGGATGTGCCAATTCTGGACATTTCATATAAATGTAATCATACAATATGTGGTCCTTTGTGCGTGGTTTCTTTCACTTACCATAATGTTTGCAAGGTTCATCCATGTTGTACTGTGTATCAGTACTTCAATTCCTTTTATTGCTGAATAATATTCCACTGTATTGTTAAACTACATTTTGTTTTTCCATTCATCAGTTGATGGATATTTGGCTTGTTTTCACTTTTTGGCTATTTTAAATAATGCTGCTATGAACATTTATGTACAAGTTTTTGCATGGACATACGTTTTCCCTTTCTCTTGAGCATATACCTAGAGGTGGAATTTCTGGATCATATAGTATCTCTATGTCTAATCATTTGAGGAACTGCCAAACTGTTTTCCAAAGCAGCTGCACCATTTCACATTTCCACAAATAGTGTACGAGTGTCCAATTTCTCCACATCATCACCAACACTTGTTATTATCCATTTTTAAAAATCATAGCCATCCTAGTGGGTGTGCAGTAGTGTCTCACTGTGATTTTTGATTTGCATTTTCCTGTTAGCTAATAATGTTGAACATCTTTTCATGTGCTTATTGGCTATATGTATATATCCTTTTGGGAGAAATTTCTATTCATATTCTTTGCCCATTTTTAAAATTAGGTTATGTCTTTTTATTATTGAGTTGTAAGAATTCTTTATATATTCTAAATACAAGCCTCTTATTACAAATATCATTAGCAAAAATTTTCCCCCATTCTGTGGATTTTCACTTTCTTGATGGCATCCTTTGAAGCATAGAAAATTAGAAGTTTCTAATTTTGATGATATCTAACTAGTTTATTTTTTCTTTTGTTGCTTGTGCTTTTAGTGTCATATCTAAGAAACCATTCCCTTACCCAGGGTCACAATGGTTTATACCTATGCTTTCTCCTAAGAGTTTTATAGTTTAAGATCTTTTATTTAAGTCTTTAATCATTTTGATTTAATTTTTGTATACGGTGTGAGGTAGGGGTCCAACTTCATTCTTTTGCATATGGATATCCAAACCCTGCAAATATTTGATGATTTTATATCATTTTTATTGTTGTAACATAAGATTCCTGAATGTCTTCATTCTCAAGGAATGTAACTCACATGAAAACAGCCATCCTGTTCAACAGGGCCTTAGAGCCTGTTATTTCTCTGAAGTTTGAGATCACACCAGTAAGGAGTGGTGTCTTGGTTTGAGTCTTTTGTGGACCCCCAAAAATTATGTTCTTAAACTAACCCATTCCTGTGCATGGAAGCCTATTGTGTGGGGGCCTTTTGGTTTGATTCAGTTAAGAGGCCCTTTGATTACATTAGACTCAATTAAGGAATGTGACAGTTTGAATTTTGTGAATCCCAGAAAAAGATTATGTCCTTTTGAATTAATCCATTCCTGTGAGCGTGGGGCCCTTTGATTGCATTAAATTTGGTTGAGGGCTTTTGATTAGATTACTTGGTAAGATCATTTTAGGGCTTTTGATTGGACTGTATCAGTGAGGCATGAGCCAGCTTGGGTCTCTGCCCTCTTGCTGGGTCTGACATAAATGCCACCACATGGCAGGACTCCAGGATCTGCTAGCAGCTGACCATTGGTGAGAAAGCATCTCTGATGATACCTTGATTTGGAGACACACAGAGAGAGACCCACAGAGAGAAAGGAAGTTGCCATATTTGATACAGCCATGTGAGAGAAAGGACTCCAGGTTTGCCCACAACTGAGCTCAAGGAGAGGAGCCAAGACCCTGGGAGAGATGACTGATCAGCCACAGCTGAGTTCAAGGAGAAAGTAGGGAGAGACCTGCAGACCCACCATCTTGCCTGATATCCATGTGGCAAGATGCTAGGGTCACCAGTAGCTGATCTTTGGTGAGAAAGCATCTCTGCTGATGCCTTGATTTCATGGCCTCCAAAACTGTAAGATTTTACCCCAAATAAAATCACTATTATAAAAGCCAACCCATTTCCAGTACTTTGCATTGGCAGCCCTGTGGCAAACTAAGACAAGGGACTTTGATTAGATTGCTTTTGATTGGACTGCATCAGTAAGGCATAACTCAGGTTGGGTCTCCACCTTTTTGCTGGGTCTTATATAAACTGAGAACACACAGAATGACACACAAAATGGGAGCTCTGCCATTTTGACCCAACCATGTGAGAAAAAGGACTCCAGGTCTGCCTACAGCTCCAGAAAAACACCCCAAGAGGCTCAAGGAGACAAGGTCCAGGGAGAGATGCCTGATCACCCACAGATGAGCTCCAGTAGAAAGTAGAGAGACCAACAGACCCACCATCTTGTCTCACCATGTGGCAGGACTCCAGGATCTGTTAGCAGCTAATCATTGGTGAGAAAGCATCATCTTTGATGATGCCTTTATTTGGACATTTCTGCAGCCTCAGAACTGTAATCTTTTACCCCCAAATAAATCCCCTTTATAAAAGCCAATCCATTTCTGGTATTTTTGCATAGGCAGCCTCTGGCAAACTAAGACAAGTGTGACATACAGATGTCCATGAGCTGGGCAGGGCATGCCAAAGAGAGCAATTGCTGGTTTCTGTCTTATTAACAGATTCTGATTTTTCACTTTGCAAAAGTGCCTAGTTTTTGGTGGAGATAGGGTTAGTGACTGAGAAAATTAAGGGAATACTGGAAGTGAGCTGGAGGGATGAAAGAGGAACAATGAACAACAAAATAGATATTGATACTGCCCTTCTGGCTGATCTTCTTAAGTATTAATATAAGCCATCAGCAATCTGGTGAAGCACCTCAACTTGAGCAGACATAAAATGATGCACATAGGAGGGGAAAAAATAATGTTTACAGGACAATGGACTCAGAGCCTGGTTTTAAGAGACATTGCTAGCTATTCCCTGAAGACCCTGGAAAATAAAGTCCTCAGAGCAAAGCATTATTGTCAAAGTGGTTAGTAACTAAGAAGTAAACCTCATGAAGCCTCAAAAACATCTTAGAGCATCCTTGGAAGGCTCTTCTTGTAATTATGCTTAAAAGAAATAAAGCAATGGAACTGGGGAGTAGTCAGAGTAGGACAACTAGAATTCATTCACTCAACAAGCATTTTTTAAATACCTACTATGTGCCAGACACTATCCTGGGTAGGGGGATATAGTAGTGAACAAAACAGATTCCATTGCTGCCCTCATGGAGTTAACATCATAGAGGAGGGAGACAATTAAGTGAGAAAGTGAAAAATAGTCCCAAATATATCCAGGTCATAATCCCTGGATGTGAATGTAACTTTATATGGCAAAAGAGATTTTGCAGATGTGATTAAGTTAAGGATCTTAAGATAGGGAGATTATCCTGGATTATCTGAATAGGCCTTAAATATAATCACAATTGTTCTTAGAAGAGGAAGACAGAGGGACATTTGACTACAGAAAAGGAGAAGGTAATGTGACAGCAACTGAAATGATGCAGCCACAAGCCAAGGAATGCTGGCAGCCATAAGAAGCTGGAAGAGGTAAAGCTTGTGTTATGGATTGAATCATTTCCCCCACAAAGACATAAAGTCTTAAGCCCTAGTCCTTTGGATGTGAACTCATTGGTAAACAGGCTCTTATTAAGATAAAGCCATATGCTAATTATTTATTTTTTGATTTATCAAATTTAAGTTTTATCAGTTGACTCCTTGCTGTGAAAGATGAGGAATTTAGCTCCTTTACATGACCTTTAACCTCCCCATGCCCGAGTTTCATTAGTAATATTTTTATTGCTGGCTCTTTTATTGATTACCTTTACAACTTTATATAATACACTTAAACATCTAGTTCTTACACAATCAACTTTAGACAATATCATTTGATCCTCTATGATGAACAGTGAGGATATTCACACCTCTACGCCATTCTCCTCTCCTTTCCTCCCAACTTCTGTCCGTTACAGTATAACTTTATATTTGTCCAGGTTTATAACCATTAAATTCTATTCCTTTTTTTCCTTATTGTCATTGAGGTGAAATTCACATAATATATCATCAACCATTTTAAATATATAATCCTGTAGAATTTAGTGCATTCACAATGTGCAAACACTATCTACATTCTATTCTGTAACTATAATTAAATCCTCTATGATTTCTCTGTAGACTGATTCTAAAACTTGGAAGACTTTTGACAATGTTTTAATATTATGACTCTGTAAATATTATTCTCAGTATACCCAAATATTATGTCAACCATGACTTGGCAAATGGAGGTGCATCTTAATTCACTAACTTTTTTCCCAAAAAATCTGTTGTCATTAAAAAAAAAAAAAAAAAAGGTCAAACTGAAGCAGCAGCATGGGCCTTAATCTAATCTGACTTGGAGTCCTTATGAGCTGAGGAAAATTGGACATAGCAGTAGGAATGAACAGGTGACAGAAGGAGACAGATCAATGTATGAAGGAGACAGAGACTGAGTTATGGATTGCTGGCAAGCCATCAGCAAAATGTGTCAGACTTCAGAGAAAGCGTGGCCTGCTGATACCTTGATTCTGGACTTCTAGCCTCCAAAATTGTGAGACAATAAATTCCTGTGGTTTAAGCCAATGAGTCTGGTATTTTTGGTAGCAGCCCTGGTAAACTAAACAGAATGGATTCTCCCTCGGAGCCTCCAAAAGGAACCAGCCCTTATGACACCTTGATTTCAGCCCTGTGTATAGGTTTCCCAGCTGCTAAAACAAATACCACACAATACATTGCCTTAAACAATGGGAATTTATTGGCTCATGGTCTTGAGGCTAGAAGAAATCCAAAGTCGAGGAGTTACCAAGGCAATTCTTTCTCCAGAAGACTGTGGCATTCTGGGGTTGGCTGCCAGCAACGCTTGGTCCTTGGCTTTTCTGTCACATGGCTAAATGATGTCTTCTTCTTTCTCCACTGGGTTCTTTTGAATTCCAGCTTCTTCCTATGGCTTTCTCTTTATGTCTGAATTTCATTCTGTTCACAAAGAACTCCAGTAGTTTGTATTAAAGCCCAACCTGACTCAGTTGGGCCACATCTTAACTGAAGTAATATCTTCAATAGATACTATTTACAATGGGTCCACATCCACCAGAATGCAGACTAAGACCAAGAACATGTCCAAACTGGGATGTAGAATTCAATCTACCATACCCCATAAGATTCATTTTAAAGTTCTGGTCTCCAGAACTATAAGAACTATAATAAGGCTATTTTTTTAAGCCACTAAATTTGTGATAATTTATTAAGGCAGCACTAGGAAAGTAATACACATAGTAAGTGAGATGCAGTAAGTGCTAACAATCAAAATAAAGCAGAGTAATAGAAAGTACTCCAGAATGGCAAGAGAAAGTCTTTTGTTTTGGATCAGATAAATACTCACTGATAAGGTGACATTTGCACAAAGATCCAAAAGAAGTAAGACAAAGGGACATGTGCATATCTGAGAGAAGAGCATTCAGGGCAGAGGAATAGTAAGTGCAAATCCTTGAAGTGAGAGCAGGGTTTGGCTTGAGAAACAGCAAGAAGATTGGTATGGCTGGAGTGGACTGTGCAACAGGGAAAATATGAGGAAGTGAGGTCAGGAAGATTTTGGGAACCAGATCGATCATATGGAGCCTCCTTGGTCTCTGAGTGAGATGGAAGCCAATGGAGGGCTTTTGAGCAGAGTTGAGGGGGCAGGTATGTGTGTGTGACATGATCAGCCTTATTTCTAATGTGATTACTGCAGCTGAACTGAAAATAGACTGAAAGGGACAAGGGCAGAAGCAAGAACGTCAGTTAAGAGGTTGATGCAACATTCCAAGCGAGAGGTGATGATTGTACAGGAGGAGCTGAGAGGTGGTCAGATTCTGGATACGTTTTGAAGATAAAGTTATAGAATTTGCTGGAGGGTTAGAAATGGGCTAGGAAAGAAACAGTAGACTCAAGGATGACGCCTAAGTTTCTGGCTTGGGCACCTGGCTGCATGATGGTAGCATTAAATGAGATGTGGAAGGCAGTGGAAGGAGTAAGTCTATATGGATAAATATGGAGTTAAGTTTAAAAATAACTTTAAAAACATATTTTAAGCTTACAGGACAAATTTACAAACCCCACAGAACGTTCTACAACATACCTCTATAACCCCAGATACCCACATCCACCAATGTTAACATTTTGCCACAATTGCCTTATCATGCTATCTATTCATCTATCAACCCCTCTATATATTCTATCTATCTATCTATCTATCTATCCATCTACCTACCTATCCATTTTCTGAACTTGAGTGTAGATTGTATACATAGTGCTCCTTGAACTCTTTTTTTAAAGAGATTTATTTGTTTATTCCTTCCCCCCACACCCCCCCCACACACACCCCCGCTGTTTTTGCGCTCATTCTCTGCTCTCTGTGCATTCTTCTGTGTCTGCTTGTCTTCTCTTTAGGCGACACTGGGAACCGATCCTAGGACCTTCCGGAGTGGAGGAGAGAAGTGCTCAATCACTTGTGCCACCTCATCTACCTGGTCTGCTAAGTCTCTTATTGTCTCTCCTCTATGTCTCTTTTTGTTGTGTCATCTTGCTATGCCAGCTCTCCGTGCACGCCAGCACTCCTGCACGGGCCAGCACTCCTGCACCGGCCAGCGTTCCGCACGGACCAGCACTCCACATGGGTCAGCTCTCCTCTCAGGCCAGCTCTGCCTTTCACCAAGAGGCCCCAGAAATTGAACTGTGGACCTCCTATATGGTAGACGGGAGCCCAATTGCTTGAGCCACATCCGTTTCCTTCCTTGAACTCTTAATACTGCCATGTATACTTCCTAACAAGGATATTCACCTATGTAACCACCTTAGGTGCAATTATCAAGTTCAAGAAATTTAACGTGAATATAAAGCTTATAGTTTATGTTCCAATTTTTTCACATGTCCCACTCATGCCCTTATCAGATCCCTTCCAGGATCACATATTACATTTAATTGTCATTGTCTCTGGAGTTGCTCTTTCTTTTTTTTTTTAATAATTGGGGGGAAATATATATAACATAAACTTTACCATATCATCCACACCCAAGTGTATTATTTAGTGGGATTAAACACATTCATTATGCTGCAGTACCCTCACCATCTTCCATTACTACACCTTTCTCATCTCCCCATCAGAAATCCTACACCCACTATGCATTATGTTCCCATTCCCCTGACCCCACCCCTAGCAACCTGTACTCTACTTTCTGTCTCTATCAGCTTGCATAGTCTCTGATTTTTTTTTTTTTTTGTATTTACCATGGGGCTTAAATTCAACATTCTAAATCTCTAACAATTGTGTTTGCTTTCATACCAACTTAACATCAATAGTATACATAAACTATGTTCCTATACCTCTCTGCCCCTCCTACCTTTATGTAGTTCGTACCACAAATAACATGTTTATACATTATGAGTTCAAAACTACTGATTTCTCATTACATTTGACTTTTAGATTCTATATGAAGTAAAAAATAGAGTTACAAATCAAAATTGCAACAGTATTGACATTTATATTTACAAATATCATTACCCTCACTAGAGATCTTTATTTCTTCACATGGCTTTGATTATTGCCTAGTGTCCTTTCCTTTCAACCCATATAACTCTCTTTAGCATCTCCTTTAAGGCTGGTCTAGTGATGATGGGCTTTCTCAGCTTTTGTTTATTTGGGAATGTCTTAATTTCTGCCTCATGTTTTAAAGACAGTTTTTCCAGAAATAGAACTCTTACATGGTAATTCTTTGCTTTAAGCACTTTAAATATATTATCCTAAAATTCCAAGTAAAAGATGGCAGACTAGTAAGACACGGGAACCTCTTCTCCAGAAAAACAGCTAGAGGACAGGCTGAAACAGCCCTGAAAAATATCTTCTTGGGTTTAGGACAGTAGGTGAAGGCTGCACACCACCCAGAGGAGAGAGGGACAAAAGAGGGAAATTGCGATGACAGAACCATGAGTTGGAACCAGCAGCAGCTGCTGCTGCTGGCACCCTCCCCCACACTAAAGACTCTTTAGAATTCTCGGGCCTCTGGGCCTGCGACTACAGACAAAGGGGGCTTCAGGGATCTACCACCCCAGGAAAGGGGAGAAAGAGGGACACAGCCTAAGGCTGACTGAGGTTCTGACCCACAACTTTGGGCTGCGGTGCCCCACGGGCCCTTCCAGGCCAGGTGGGACCACAGGTGGTTTGCCCTGGGAGCCGGGGAAGGAATGGAGAAATCCGACTCTCACAATCTCCCTCTCTTCTAGCCTGGATTAATTGTTGAGGACTCCACAGGAGAGGGGAGAGAGAGCCTGGGGCTGACTCGGGCTGACTCAGCCTTTGACTCGCAGGTTTGGTCTGCCCTGTCCCGAGAGCCCTTCCAGGTTGGGTAGGGCTGCGCCATTGTTTGCCTTGGGGCCTGCAAGGGGCTAAAGATATACACACCTCCCAATCTCCTCCTCTACTAACAGGGACTGATTGTTGAGGACTCAGAGGGGAGTGGAAATATTTCCTTGCTGGGAAAAGGGAGGGGGCTGCCAGAGAAGACTGGAGAACTGTCTCAGAAAGTTTGAATTACAAGGCTCTTAGCCCCCAGACAGGAAGCTCTATCACATTGATCTGGTCTGTGTCACAACAAATACACTCCAACCAGGTATTGAATTGAGAGCTGCCAAAGAGCACCATCTCCTGGCAGACCAAGGAAGTGCACATAAGAAAACTAAAAATAAGTAGGAGAGGCTTTTCCTGGCCTCTATAGCCTCCCTGCCCAAGGCCCTAGGAAGCGACTCTACAAACCAATTACTGGGTCCAGTGCCCAGTTTTGAGCAGCAGGACAATCCTAACAATCAAGGTTTAGCCAAAAATCAAAGAGCTGTGGTAACTCACAGACTCCTGCCACTAAAACCCTATAAAAGAGAAAGAAACTGAGCATCTGAGTAAAATACATCTTAACCAGATGCCTAAACACCAGCAAAAAATTATGATCCATACCAAGAAAATAGAAGACATGGCCCAAGAAAAGGAATACATCAAAGTCTCAGAAGAGATACAGAATTTGAGAGAACTAATCAGCGAGATGAGCACAAATTTCCAAAATCAAATTAATGAGTTGAAAGACAATATAGTTAAAGAGATAAATGACATCAAGAAGACATTGAGCGAATGCAAAGAAGAATTTGAAATCCTGAACAGAAAAGTAACGGAGTTCATGGGAATGAAAGACACAATAGGTGAGGTCAAAAACACATTTGGGGCATACAACAGCAGACTCAAAATGATAGAAGAAAGAATAAGTGATACTGAAGATAGAGCAGCTAAAAATTAAAGAAAGAAAAGATTGGAAAAAATTGAGCAGGGGCTCAGAGAGTTGAATGACAACACAAAACGCAACAACATACGTGACATGGGAGTTCCAGAAGGGGAAGATAAGGGAAAGGGGGCAGAAAGAGTATTTGAGGAAATAATAGCTGAAAATTTCCCAACTCTCATGAAAGAAATGAACTTACATGTCCAAGAAGCACACCGTACCCCAATCAGAATAAATCCAAATAGACCTACGCCAAGACATGTACTACTCAGAATGTCAAATGTTAAAGATAAAGAGAAAATTCTCAGAGCAGCAAGAGAGAAGCAAACGATCATGTACAATGGACATCCAGTAAGACTTAGTGCAGATTTCTCTTCAGTAACCATGGAGGCAAGAAGACAGTGGTATGATACAATTCGAAAACAGATGAGAATTCTTTATCCAGCAAAACTGTCCTTCAAATATGAAGCTGAGTATAAAATATTCACAAACAAACACAAACTAAGAGAGTTTGCAAAAAAGAACCCACCTTTGCAGGAAATATTAAAGGAAGCCTTAGAACCTGAAAGAAAAAGACAGGAGAGAGAAGCTTGGAGGAGAGTATAGAAGAAAGAATAGCAGAAAGAATAATCAAAAGAGTAAAAAGAGAGACAAAAACAAGATGACATATGAAAACCAAAGAATAAAATGGAGGAAATAAATAGTGCATTTACAGTAATATCATTGAATGTGAATGGATTAAACTCCCCAATCAAAAGATAGAGGCTGACAGAATGGATAAAAAAGCATGAGTCATCCATATGCTGCTTACAAGAAACTCACCTTAGACCCAGGGATATAAACTGGCTGAAAGTAAAAGGTTGGAAAAAGGTACTCCACGTGAACAGTAACCAGAAAAGGGCAGGGGTAGCTATACTAATATCAGACAAAACAGACTTTAAGTGCAAAAAAGTGATAAGAGATACGGAAGGCCATTATATATTAATAAAAGGGATGATCCACCAGGAAGATATAACAGTCATAAATATCTAGGCACCTAACCAGGGTACCCCAAATATATGACACAAACTGGCAAAACTGACAGGAGAAATAGACATTCCTACAATAATCATTGGAGACTTCAACACCTCACTCACATCATTAGATAGAACAGCTAGACAGAAGATCAACAAGGAAACAGAGAACTTGAACAATATGATAAACAAGTTAGACCTAACAGACATATACAGAACACTTCATCCAAACTCAGCAGGTTATATATTCTTCTCAAGTGCCCATGGATCTTTCTCTAGGATAGACCACATGTTAGGTCACAATGCAGCTCTGAATAAATATAAAAAGATTCAAATTATACAAAGCACCTTCTCAGATCATAATGGAATGAAACTAGAAATCAATAACAGACAGGAAAAAAGTAAATTTGCCAATGTGTGGAGACTGAACAACATACTCCTAAATATTCGGTGGGTCAAAGAAGAAATTGCAAGTGAAATCAGTAAATATATTGAGACAAATGAAAATGAGAACACAACGTATCAAAACTTATGGGATACAGCGAAGGCAGTCTTGAGAGGGAAATTTATAGCCCTAAATGCCTATATTAAAAAACAAGAAAGAGCTAAACTCAAAGATTTAACGGAACAACTAGAGAAATTAGAAAA